>JAOCPU010000009.1:600000-868592 GCA_035772785.1 Phlebiopsis flavidoalba | reverse complement strand
AATTCTGGTATGTTTGGAATGCTCCAATGCTGCTCTACATTTCGATAAAATGACGAAAAAATAGTCGTGAAAATAGTGCGGATATTCTCCCCAGCGGTTTCACAAGACAGTTTCTAGGATGGCCCAGGCTGTTTCATGAAATGGCTACATGCACTGGTGGTTCGTCCGATTTCGTCCAAGGTAGGTCGGCGGTCCGTTTCGTGTCTGCAAGTCTTTGATGCGCTCAACAATTGCTTCACCCCAGCAACGGCGGGCATGCTTGTACATGTTGCCCGTCGAACTGCGATTGCCTGTATGAAGCCACCGGCGCACCCCACGGGACTCTGCACGGCATTTAGGGTGGTAGTACAAATAAATACATCCTGCGGCACACAGTTCCCCTTCTCATTGTAGTTCGAATTTTAGGCCACGGGTTTTGAAGAAGGAATAAATGTACGACCTCCATCCTTTGCCAATCGTTCTATATAATCTTTGGTAAGTCTCTCTGAAAATTCTATCATATAATGGCATGCGCACTCATTTCTAGCTCTTGCATCCTCGAGCAGGTTCCGTCGTCATCTGAGATCACCATGTAGCCTCAAGGCGGACACTTTCTTCGGCTTCCGTGCATACCGATGCGGCTTGTGATGTCGTGTTTCTTTTTTTCGCTTGATCAGGCTGAGGCTCGGACGACTCGCTGCGGCGCTCGCGCTCGCGTGGACCGTGACCGTCAAGATTTTTTCTTTTTGAATCTTCTTGGTGGCGACTCTTTTTCGCTTTTCTGCCATTGTTGGTGTGTTACAATGGCAAGATGTGATTGTTTTGAAGTGATTCTGTGCCACTACGAGTGTCTCAATTCAGAGCGGCGCCGGGCGCCAAAGCTTAGAACTGTACAGCTGATCGCCTAATTAGGTTTTGTCCACTTGCCTCCTTGGGTTACCGCTGTGCACCGTCAACCTCAATCAAACATGCACACCATATCTCACAAGGGCTGCTATGGCATATATAATTATATATACTCAATGATATAAACATGATACAATGCTGTATCGTGCAAATGAGACAAAGGGTATTGGAAAAAGGGTAGCTGGGTCTTGAAGTCAATACCTGCACCCATACCCACGTGTACCCTACCCATGACCCGCGGGTTTTGACCCAAAACCCATGCCTATCCACTACCATTTAGGGTTTAAAAAAGCGAAAACATGTGCACCTATTCATACACAGGGCAGTATAATTCAATTCCAGCTGTAGAACATATCCTACATAGTGCCCACACACATGCTACAATTTAGTTTACATCAATCCCCCAATTGGGTGGAAAGATGTGCTAGTGTTACAACAGAATGCATGGTGGTTAACATGAATCTCTGTATAATTACACAACTTCCTGTCTGTTTCTATGCTCTGACAGGCTGTACATGTCCCTCCTTTCGCAAATTTGTATATAAGGGTTTTCAATGATGTAGAATACGATGGAGATATCAGCTAAGCTTCATTTGTACTGGAATACCATGATTCTGGCTTAACCCTAAAAATACCGAAAAATAAGCGCCAGGATAATTGACCATGATCTGGGGAATTTGCACTAGCTACAGGCATTCCATTGCTTCCACAATTTATGGGCATGTACTAGGTACCTATAGGCTACTTTCCATCCGCTCAGAATAGCAGAATCCTGATCTGGAGGATATAGGAGGAGTAGCCATCAATTCCGCAAAAATATGTTCTCAAACATGCATATCATGTTTAAAACCTTTGATCTACATAGTGGAAATACTCTAATATAGTGTACCTATATGGGGGAAATGCTCAGAACAATTCCCAATCAATGGGAAGCAATGCCCAGACCCCCAGATTTCGAAAAATACCCGGAAATTCGAAAACAATTGCCCAGGATAATGGGAATGTGTCAGATAATGTTCCTATGTTTTGCGGCATACTCAGAGGACATATAGGAGGCTTACACCGAGAAGCAGCAAGGCTAGGGAAATGCAGGGGAACCCAGGGGTACACTATTGAAAATCGTGAAAAAAGCGAAATAAAATCGGATTATATTGGTAGCACCCCTCGGGCAGGAGGCCAAATATGGGAATTCTGTTTGGTGGACATGTTCTAAAGAGACATACATAGGTACCCAAAAACTACAATACAGCACCCTAAATAAGCAAGGGGGAAGCTGGGGAGCAACCCCAAATGCAGCCCAAAAGCGCGAATTGATGGGAGGAAGCGGATTGCCATCAATTCCCAGCCTAATTGGGCAAGGGGGCGCATTGTGGGTTCCACCCACAGGGTCCAGGACCGCCTTTCTCGGCGCCTTTTGGGTGCTTCCTATTTCGCGCGCAAAAGGTTGTGTTTAAGAAAAATTGATGGCATCCTAGCTTATTCATTTCTGCTTTAAACCAATTTTTTGTCATGCTGATATGTTTAGGAAGCCAGAAAGCTGGGCTTCAAAAAAACGAAAATTACCCATGTTTTGGAAATTATCAGCCTTTTTATAACAACACCTGAGCTCCCATTTTTAAAAAGTGAATGTCACCCTAAGCTGGGGACCTGGGGGGTCCTACCCCCCATTTTTAAAAGGCTCCTAGGATGGCCCATCTATTTTACAATACAGCCAGTTACAGATCATGTGGTGTTTGTAAAAGGACTACATGGTCTTAGTCTGCTACCAGAAACACAATCGCCTTGGCTGGAGGGGTAGTCCCAATTACCCTTTTTGCGTGGAGGACACGTTGGCTTCAACGTGGTCGCTGGAGCTGCCTCCCTGGACGGCCCATGTCATTATTCTACCTGTAGAAAGTGAGTAATGTAGCTATAAATATGCTGTTTTCCTACAGGGAAAAATACTTTCGGGGTCGAGGCGCTGGATGCTCTCAGCAGAATGTTGGCTTATGGTGTGCGGAGGGGGACGCAGAGGCACACGAAACTTTGATGGCTTTCTCCTTAATATGGTAATCGGGACCCCCCTCCAGCCAAAGGGTATTTGTTTCGGTGCAGACCTTATACTTCTCAAAAAGACAATTTCGACTATCATCGGGCGCTATAAGGTCTGCATGCCTAGGGAGACTAACATGGTCTGGTCTGAGATTGTCGCAACGTCGTTGCACGCTCCCGTTCCGATGGTGCCACGCCCGCGGGGGGTAATCCTTTGTCGCGTTGAGGAGGAGGCTGGTCCAGGACCACGTAGCCGTTGTGTGTGCGCTCCGACGTTACGTAAGGGCGGCTAGTGAAGGACAGGGGTAAGGGTAACCCATGCGGGGTCAGGGGTAGGCATCGGTACCGGGGGTTAAGGGTGTAGGGGTCAGGATTCCAAAACCCTTGAAACCCCTGGGGTACCCTTGATAAATATATAACATGTTTTCATCACTTATTTTGGCTGTTATCCATTAATAAAACATACACAAGTGTTGTCATCAATGAAACTTGCATTGAACACTCTCAGAATTGTCAGCAATGCTGGATGCATGAGCTTTAGATGGCTTATACCTCTAAACCCTTGGGTAATACCCTTACCCCTCTGTACCCTTGAAAAAAACCCCTACCCCTGAGCAGGGATAGGGGTTTTCAGGGGGTAGGGGTAGGGGTCAGGTTCGAGGTACCCAGGGGTTTTACCCCTCCGTCCTTCACTAAGGGCGGCGCGAGATGAAAGTTAGTGGCCTCTGGGCCCGGATAGGGAGCTCCAAACACGCCCATTTCGAGCGGGGGGGCGGCACCTGCCCAGTGCGGATACTGGCGACGCAACTCTGTACAGCAGGTTTTCTTTGGGGATGTGCTGCAGGGGGCGTCCAAACATATCCAGGGCGGCTTCCCTTACGGAAAGCCCAGCGTAAGCGTACGTGGGCAGGTTCGGAGAAATGCGTGAATTGTTGTTGAGTGCTGTGCGCGCGCTTCCGGGGACCTGTAGGAGTCGCCTCGAGTACGGACACTTCGCTGGCCGGATAGTACACCGAGTCACCCTCCTTTGAGTAATCGGTAGCTCGGGGTAAGTCAAAAGCGGAGCCGGCGATGCTTGAGCAGCTCATGTAGTTAGGCTCCACCGCGCTCCCGTCCGGGAGGTACGATAGCGGCTTGGGGCTACGTTCCGGTTCTCAATGAGGATAGGCTTTGCATTAACTCGTCGTCGACGGGGAAGATCTTCACGAGGGGCTTTATCATGAAGGGGACGAGATCTTCACCGTTTGTGTATGAGTGAGCGTGGGAACGTAAGCAGAGTACTCTTTGATTCGAGTCTCGAGCCTGGCTCCCTCCTTGAATCGTTCGTAGATTTTGGGGGCCGTGCTGACAGGGGACACACCTGTGCATTCAGCGTGGTCGGCTTCTCGTAAATACTTGGCTAGGAATTTTCGCCCCCGCGATTGAGCCGTTCAAGGATGATTGTGTGCGTGGCCACTAGCTCAGGGATGGAGCTGGCGTTAGAGAGAGACGGCAACAGGTCTCCCGTCGGGTCTATCCTATAGTACCCGATCTCTCGGGCCTTCCGCGCCGGGCCTTCCGCCCCAGCACTTTGTCGGCGAGCTCCCTGAGGAAGCCCTGTAGGTCTCTGACGGCCTGCTCGAGGACCGATCGCAGCAGGTACTTGAGGACAAAGCGGGGGCGCGAATCGGAAAGGCTCACACCGAAGTCTACGATGTGTGAACAGTCGAGGACTTGAGCGGACACCAGGCGTTCGACAGTGCCCGCTACCGAGACTGCGCTCGGGCCTTCCGCGAGGTAGCGTTTGTAAATCTGTTGGGCGCGCGACCTTGTGCGCGACACGGATTCTTTGCCGCCAAGCTGGTCTAAGGACGGATCGTCCTCAGCGGGAGCGGTCGAAGCTGAGGCCTTCTTCTTAGATGGCGGCTTTCTCGGCTGGCGGAGAAGAGACTCCGGGTTGTTTACAGGCGGCAAACCAAGCAAGGTCGCGCAGCGATGCAGGGCCTTTGGCCCTTGGGATGAGCGAGGGGGTTGGCATGGTGTAGGTAGAGAGATGTAAAGGAGTAAGGTGTTGTATTGATTGTGGAAAATAAGAGAGTTATACGGGGAATGCGAATGACCCAGTCAGGGGGACGACTTCCCAGTGTGTCCACCACTTGTGACGCACGGTGGTGAGCGCGTCACTGACTGCCAACTAGGAGGAAGTCGTCGCGCGAGGGGAGCCTGACGAGGTCTTGCGAGGCAGAACAGGCAGTGGAAGGTGGCTAGCCTAAAGAACAAAGAGAAACAACACGTGTCGCGTCGCGCTCACTTTGCTAGGTGGAGCGACACGATTCGGAGCGCGCGCGCGTATGACAATATGGATCGTCGGACGAGCTAAGGCGGAAAATAGAAGAGTCTTCTCGTATTCACACGTCGGCTGCCGGTAGCGGCGCAGATGGGGGAATAGGTGAAAAGAATGAATCTTGCTCGAGGTCGCCTCCCCCTCTAAAAAGGAGGAGCCTCGAGGTGTGAACATGTGTACAAACTATTTTACATGATAACTACCTAGTGGCCTAAATCTAGTTTCGAAGCGCGACACTGCCGTGGCGCCGGCGCCTAGCAAAAGTAAACACCGCGTGCGAGCGCTGAGCGAGACCAGCCAAGCAAGACCAGCTGAGCGGGGCGCAAGGCGCAAAGAAAGAAAGAGAAAGACGCGAAAGAAAGGGACACACCATACGTACCCGTCACATCTTCTTTGAGGTGTATCTATTTAAATAGATTTCAAGTCTCTCAAAATATACTTGCTAACTTGTGTGCTACCTATGTGAATTAGCAAGAAGCCTTTGTTTTTAGGCATTTTGTTGAAATCTATCCTCAGCTTAGCCTTCGACTCTAGTCTATCTCAAACCTTACTCTAAATCTAGAGCTTAACACCTTCTCTCTGTTAGAGCACTAAAATAGTGACTAAACTATGGTCAAGCTTGATACAGTTATATAGATTGACTTAAAATACAATATCTTTCTTCAGCTTTAATAATTATCCGCCGCATCTTGAAAGACTATTCTAGTCTTGCAGATTGTTTTATTAGACAGGTCCAATGCAAAAACACTGAGTTTACTAGCCAAACTCTTATATTTCCTACACAGAAGCTTCCACACATTGATACAAAAGTGCAGCCTTTTATAGGCCCAGGTATCTTGCAATCTGCAGGCCAACCTTTTAATCATTACTGTAATGCTACACTAATATCTTTTTAACCCACTGAGACATTTGTGTTATCTAGCATTTCACCAAGTCCTATATAAAATATAATTTCTACTAGTGGTTTGCAGGCCAAGCAATTCTGGCCTGCTGACTTTATTATCCAAAAGATTGTTAATAGTCTTGTTTGCCTTGCAGATATGACTAAGCATGATATAGCCAAAAAGTTTGCATTTTTTACAAGTCTTCAAGTGCTTAAAACAACAAAGTCCACTGTTGGTCGCATTAAGACAATACTTACTAAAGCTTCCAAATTTCAATCAATTTAAAAACAGATATTTCACCAAACAATAGCCTAAATTTAACATAGCGCTCTAGCAATCTAGCCCTAAGAATGGTATCTATACTACCAAACTCTTTGCAATACCTGCTCCACAAAAATACAATACCGAGCCATCTATATTCAAAACCTCATTGGATCATCGTTCACCCTCTATTTGCTGTTACATTTCTGAGCACTGTCATTATCCCAATGAAGGTCCTGAACAATGGTCTAACTATGTTTCTCTTGACTCTCCTGCTCAACAATACTTAAAATTACCGTCACCTACTCTAATAGATGGTTTGCTGGCTTATGCCACTTTGAAAGGCCTGGAATCTCTTACAATCACCGACAAAAATTGAATATATATATTAGTTTTGAGTATAATAAAAGATTGCTTGTAAAAGCTAAAATAAAATGGCAGTTGAAAGTTTGTACATACCAGAACTTATTTTATATATAGACACAACTTCACAAATATCTTTAGATAATCAACACTGTTTGTTACTGAGCATTTATGCAATTGCATTTTGTAATAACTATGCCCAAAGCTAAAACTACAATATTATATATTAGAACAAAGTTGCATGTATCCAAGCTCTAGCCAGGCATTGATGAAAGCTAAAAATGACTGTATTATTTCCGTTATTCAAACTGCTTTTCTAGCAAATATTTTAAAAAGCAATCTAAATTCATTAATAATAATTACAAAATGCAATTGCATAAATAATCTGTAATGAATAGCTTTGATTAGCTGGGAATATTTGTGAAGATATGTCTATATATGAGGTCAATTGTAGTATAAAAGAACTTCACATCACTATTTCTTTCAGCTCTTACAAGCTATTCTTTATTATGCTCAAAAGCAATATTTATTCAATTTATCTTATAAGCACCTACTATATATGGTAATATAATATTGTCATAAAATACTACATATACATATCATATATATAAAATATACAGCTTATAGTTGTGCATTGAGTTTCAAAAGTTATAAGCTATTGTTTCCAAGTGCTTTAAGCCCAATTATATTACTTTTGTCTGCAACTGCATATATTTAATACTACTTAATCCACTGGGCACAATGAAATATGAAGTAAAATCTAATTTTTTATCAGCTATATGAGATAGAACACTAAATATATATTAAAAAAATAGAATGCTAAATATGTGTGAAAAAATAGGCATATTCTTGTAATGTATGGCAAATAACAAATGAAATTCCGTTTTTGCTTTGCTTATTCTGAAAGATTGTGGCTGTAATATATAGTTAGCCATGATAAATTAAAATGCATTATCTCTATAATATAGAGATAGTATCAAGGTATTTTTTTGATATTAATTATTAAATGCAAAATATTTTCATTATTGTATAATAAAAAATCTCTGATAAAAAGCATAAACAATATATTTGAACATTATCTAATAGCTATAACTATTTATGGTATATGTATTCATAGTATATGTATTTATATTAATAGTAGCTCTTGATACTATCTTATATAATTCTTCTTATAGTGACTGACAAAAATGTATTACACTTTCATATTGAGCATCTGAAGAATACAGTGACTGACAAAGATGTGTTACATTCAGATATTAAGCATTCAAAGAATATTCTATAGGATATTTGTGAAAGAAGCTATTACCAAAACATTATTAGAATTATATAAGATAGTATAGAGAGCTATCTTCAATGTAACACATATATGCTATAAGTAGTGATTACTATCAGTTGATAGGCAAATATATTAAATATGCCTTTATCAGAGATTCTTTTATTATACAATAATAAGATGTTTTGCATTTAATGATTGATATTCAAAAATACCTTGATATCATTTCTATGCTGTTTAGATAATGCATTTTAATTTACCATGGCTAGCTAAATATTACAGCCATAATTTCTTTGAGCAAGTGAGATAAAAATAAAATTATATTTATAGTTTGCCACATATTACAACAATGCACCTGCCTTTTCTTTCACATATTCAATATTCCATTTTGTATAGCTGACAAAAGTTAAACATCATCATAACTGGAAGCCTGCCGTGTCGGGGCGGGCAACACTGAGCGGTCGGCACACTCGTCGCGCAACAGAATTGGTGTATGAGCTCTGTTGTGCGACGGTCTCGAGAGCGGTACAGAAAAGAACTAAAGAAAACGACCGAAAACAAGGTTTGTACAATGTAAAGGTTCGGATTATGTAAGCGTCCCAATTTGGCTGTGACCTAGTCGGGTTACAATAACCCTTATTATAGCCAATATAAATCAAATAGTATATATAGCTCTAATACAAAAAATCACCATTTACTTCATAATCACATTACTTGCATACTATGCATGTTTCTCAAACAATTACTTATCCTTAAAAAATATTTTGCTAAGATTATGTAAAATTTATATCTCTTTTTTTTTTGGTTATGTGATAAGATAATCATCTACTAGCACAATCTTAATGTATTTGCTATCATATATGGTGTATGTGTAGGTTCAAAAAAAAGCCATTACTACTGTAGTATTTGTTAAGAATACAGTTTTTTAATAGCCACTCAAATGAATATCTTATAAGATATTCTTCAAATGCTCAGTATCCAAGTATGATACATTTTTGTCAGTCGCTGGAAATAAGTTGAATATCTTAATTGAGGAATGATAGGCACTATGTATTTTAATTATTCTTCTTATCTATCAGACTATTCATCAATTCCTCTTTAGATACTTCAAGTCTAATTGCATTTTCTTTGACTTCTGTTTATAGCCTATTATGCTAGTAAAGTGCTAAAGCATTGTACTCCTAGTTGTCCAAGAATAGTAGCACATCCAACAACACTTGCACCAGCTTTGAGCATTCTCTTGAAGGCGGCATGATCTACTACTCCTCCAACACCTATGATTGCTATATTTCTAATCGAAGGGTCTGTGTGAGTTGTTATAATGGAGGAAAAGCTGTATACATTTCCTAAGGCAATAGAATGAATTGAAGCCCCTCCTAAACCTCCCAAAGGTGTATCCAATGCAAACACCTTGCTTACAGAAGACTTGGACTCCTGCACAACCTGCTCAGAAAATAAAAGGGCAGAACCCACTGTATTGATGCATGTGATGAATGTAAAATGGGTTGATAGCTTGAGCTTGAGTTGTGTGTTCAGTGATGTCCAAGGATGTGAATGAGGCAATGGTAGAAATGGCATCCTGGAAGCATGTGGTCATACAGGTATGGAGGGAGTTTTGAGGCCAATAGTGAGTGTTGGGTCATCATTGAACGCAGTGGCCAGGATATGAAGGAGGGGGACCAATGCTGAAAAGTTGTATGCAGGAGGCGGGGCATTCTTGATGTTTGGGCAAGAGGTGTTAAGCTCCACAGCAATGAGAAGTGGACGAATCCTGTTTAGGATCATTAAGGCCAACAGTGGACCAAGATTTGAGCTTTTTGCGAAGATCCTGGATTGCATGGATCATCTTGGCAAGCTCCTCTACATCCGAGGAAGTGATGCTGATGATGATAGGCTTGTTGGGTGTGGTTCCGGAAGGTACCGGTTGGTGGTGGTGAGAAGAGTATAGGCCCAGTCGAGGTAACAGTGGAGGGGATGTGGGGAGTAGCCATATGGGAGTTCAACGTCGACAGATGCGTGAAGGCAACCTGGAGGGTCTTTTCAGTTCTGCGTGTTGGGGTTCACGCAACTGGTGGGATTACGCACCGTATGTATATCCGTCTGATCAAAACCCTTCCATGTAGCCGTGCGCGTCGTGACCGCACCGTGGTGTGTCTGTGAGGACAAGCTATACAGTTCTTGCAGCTGCGCAATAGCGACAAAAGTCTGAGGCCCATGCACACACGACGAGTTGATCAAAGGGGGTTCAATCCTCGATTTATGCCCCCGGACCATTGCTACAAGGAATCCCAGGTGAGTATCGCTGTTATAACCGGCGACATTTTGACATGAGGCCATTCATACCGGGGGCGTTAGCTGGTGCGAAACGGCGTGGAGTGTACAACGAACGCTTTGACGAAGGGTCGTCAACTGTCGCGTTTATCTCACACCAATTTGGGCGCTTCATAATGCACGAATGTGTGCAATGGCCCACAGTCGCACTATCCACAGTTTCCGCTTCGTCGCGCGTAGCATGACTTTTATATATATATAAAACCAGTTTTACGTTTTGAATGCCTCTTCACGCTTCTAGGACAGACTTTTCTAGCTTAATCAGGATCGTAGTACGATTGGGGTACACGTCATTGGGTGTATTGTGCGCGGGGACTCGAGCAGGCTAGACGTTGTGTCAGCGAGCATCAATGACAACCTGCTGCTCTGTTCTACTCACAAAGCCTAGACCATCCAGAACAGCTTCTACAACGCCCGCAGTAAAGGATGAACAACTCAGCTGGCTCATGTCCCGTGGAACCGAGATGTTGCGAGTAATTGGGGGGTCGTTGTCGATGACCATGTCTTCGACCGAGCGCGTAACGTGTAGGGTGTTAATCGGGGCCACGAGTAACTTACATTCGTCGGAATTTTCTATTCGCTCTTTTCGATATTATCCGCAGGGCTGTGCCAAATACCGTTCGCCATACTTGGGTGTGAATAAACATGAGGAGCGGGTAGGAAGCGTATCTCCCTCTTTGGTGCCTTTGAAGATGATTCGTTTCTCCATGACATCAACTCCAGCACTCGAGTGCCGACAACGGTAACCTAAAACGTGTTCAATCTGACATGGTGTTGTGACGCAAATGCCGGCCACCGAGAACGAAGCACGGTACCTGCGTTCGAGGTCTGCAATGCCACTCGGACCCGTTTTTCTGGGTATACTGCACCACCTCTGAAAAGAGAAAGGCAAAAGCTGATGGACGCAGCGTGGACCTACGGCCTGAAGTCCGTGTCTTGTTGAGGTTCCGATCATAAATGTTGGGGGTCGTACGCCGGATTTGGGGGCCGGTCGTGAGACGAGTCGTGTTGGATAGACGGCGCGGAAGGTAGGGAAAATCGAGTGGAGGACGCCGCGGCGGGGGGCGGGGTGATAGATGATCTAAGGGGAGAACGCGAGAGGACTACGATGAGGAGAGCACGGAGAAGCCCGAGGGTGGGCAGCCATGGCCGGGTGTGTGGTTGTGGTCGACGTCAACGATGCATTCTTGCCAGGTGGCCAGAACTGGACCCGTGTGTCCGCTCAGGGTGGGCCAGCGGTAAGTGGTACTTCCTTACCTGAGAAGTAGCTGGTTAAGCATTCAATTGTATCGAAAGTAAGTAGCCGGCTAATAGACAACAGGTGTGGCATAGCCGAAGGGCGTCAGCGGGCATTGGTCCGGTACCGGCTGTGAGCTTGTGGTAGGTACCTGAAAGGCTTATCCTGGACGTGAATAAGTTTCAACAGCGAAACGCAAAAATGTATCATCCGTCTTCTCCCCAAGCCACGTCCTCGTACGCGGTCAACCCAACTCTCCGCTATCCAAAACCGCCTCCGTTTGCCATGTTACCTCGCTGTCCCTCCCCAATCTGCGCAGGGACGAGAGACCTGATTCGAACTCTCGTCAGTATGGTCAGCCAGCCCTCTAGCCGCCAGACTCTTGCCAACACATACTCCCCGGTTGCATTGCAGAACCACATTTTACACCGCGTTTCTCGAGCGTAGGACCGCCGACGTTGCGCTGCACTCTCCGTGGGGGGGGTTTTTGCTCATGGCCACGAACGCTATATACAAGTTGCACTAGGGTCGTCCCTGATACAGGGCCGTGAGTACCACAGCTGGCGCACCCTTGTTGGTGTCTGTCTTCCTTTCGCGGTGTGTGACAAAAGGCCCAGCGTTTCTCTAGTCTAGCAGATTCCTCCTAGGGGCAGAGCTGTCGGGTCGCTTCTGGCTACCCGGGGATGAGCCCCATGCTGTATTATAATTCCATCAGGGTTTTTTTCAATCCTTATTTACGTCCGGTTTCTCGGGAGTCTAAGATCAAGTTGACCAGCCATCGTTTGGGTCCAGATGTCGTGGACATCGTTTTGGAAGACCCAAACATCACGCGCGCAGGTGTGTAGTCATTGTATCTCAGATGTACACTCTCGCTGACACGTGTCCATAACAGCGTTCGAGTGAGTGTGTTTTCAGAGATGTTAGTCAAGTGCTGATTACAGTCCACAGAATATGTATAGCCCATCTGTATGGAGGTGGGCCCGAGCTTTACGGTCTCTCCGCTCCTGGTTCCAACTGGCTAAACAACCCCTCACCCCCGTGTTCCCCGTCGACGACACCTCTTGCGAGAATCTCTTTCTACATGGGTGCCCTACCGGTCATCATCCAGCGTCCCCGCGATTGCTGTTATCCCTGCTTGCAACAGCCGTCTTCTTCTCCATCACTCCCATCGCAACGCAAGCAATGACCTCAATCCTGGTGTACCATTGGACCTTACACGATCGGAAAGGTACCTCTCAATTTTCGCTCTCGGTTGCGGTATTGTGCGAACCTGAGACTGGAGAGCCCGAATGCTGCCGTCGGGCTCGAGGGTGTTTGCAGAGATACTCAGTGATTATGAAGAATCCATCCTCGAGGCTGACGAATTCGTGGTAGAGACCCCCTAGGGCTTTCAGCACTGTCAATCCCATGGAAAACATCAAAGTATCTGCCGACGTCATAAATCAGGAAATTCGTGGTGGATTCGACGTCAAGAAAGAGGCTCCGTGCGAGGCGGACACCGGTGTCTCCATACGATCATTTGCATTTTCAGAGGCTGAACAACATTTCTTCTATGGTGTCGTCTCTGATAAGATTGGAGAAGCTGCTGCTTGCTGGCTATCCCGCTGGGGCATAGATATGCTCCATTACTAACTGCAAACCCTGGGAAACCGTGGACGTTCCCAGCTCCGTCTTGCCTTCCCAGCCTATAGCCACCAGAAAGCGTGCCAGTACGTCCCAGGCCCCGTCGCAAGTGGTGCAAGCTCTTCGAAGACGGGTAGCACGAAGTCTTCTACATCTTCAAAACTCCACAAGTCGAAGTCCAAGGTTCGCAGTCTTGTGGAGGAAAGGTGGCCTCACCGCTCGTTTGGGTGCGAGGACTGCTATCCTCGGATGTTCTCTTCATCCCCGGAGAGAAAGAACGCTACGACGCAGCTCGCCGTGTAGTCGAGCTTCGCCGAGCCGATGGTATTCTGGACGAGGAAGAAGTAGAATACAGCCTCATGTTTCTCCCAGGGAATATACTACGCAAATATGGTACATTTTGTCTCTATTGGGTTGAACCACCCGCTGATTCTTGCTAATAGAACCTTGATGAGCTAATGACTATCTCTCAAGACGTATCTCCTACAACTGGGAAACCCTTTGTCCCGCTCACGGTCCTACAATCCGCCCATTGGGATCACAGTCAGTGTTGCGTCACCGCATCACCACAAGCCGCTCAGGCTCAACATCGTCACCCCCCACCATCGCCTTCACCGTCCAACCCCTCACCAATCACCAAAGAACTGGGCATAACCACATCCGCCGCAGATGTGGTCAGCTCATTCAATTACTCATCGTCGCAGAGCCTCGATTCAGCTTCTACCATCGCTCCTCCCTATTTCCCGGTACCTAGTGATTCTTCTCAAAGGTTCGGCGATAATTCAGGCATCGAGGGCGCGTCTTTGGAGCATTTGTTCGATGGGACCCATCACCATCGAAGTCACCCGACGGCGCGACGGTTTCGATTCCATGCTCCGAAACAAGGTTCTTCGGCATCGAGCAGCAGTCGCGCTCCGTATCCCAGCTCACACAGAGTGCAACACCGAGAAGACTCGTTGGTCTCCCTATCCGCCGTTCCGCTTCAGTGTCGAATTCTGGGACGTGGAGGCCCCGAAAGAGAAAAGTCGATTACATTCTAAGACTATCTGGTATGCCGGTAGTTTGTGGAACGTATACGTGCAAATCGTACGCAAGAAAGGCATCCAACTTGGAGTTTACTTACATCGGCAAATCGACCATTGATCCAATTCC
Source organism: Phlebiopsis flavidoalba (assembly GCA_035772785.1). Classification (NCBI taxonomy): domain Eukaryota; kingdom Fungi; phylum Basidiomycota; class Agaricomycetes; order Polyporales; family Phanerochaetaceae; genus Phlebiopsis; species Phlebiopsis flavidoalba. The sequence continues at coordinate 854,229 of JAOCPU010000009.1, read as the reverse complement.
TCCCTCCTCCTGCACCGGTTGTTTTGCCATCCGAGGTCCCTCCTCCTGTCCCTGTCATTCGAAGAGAACAAAGCCAGTATTTGGGGGTACCTCTCCCATCAAACGATATCCACTCCCGTCCCGTACAGTACCCGACACCCAGTACAAAGCCGGTCTGGTACACCTCATTCGACCCCGTCAACACCCGCAATGTCGTCGTCGCTCCCATCCTCGTACTCGCAGCTCTCTTCCGCTTCAAGTCAAGCCAGTGTAACGATACCTGCAACCGCCCCACCTGTCTCCCCCTCTCAGTCTTATCGCGACCCGCGCTCCGCGGTCAGTGCTTACTTCACGATCGCTTGTGCTGGCTCTACCGGCTCTAGCATCACCCGCTTCAGCAGTGCTCCCGATGTGTTTTCCGTCAGTCAGAGCTGGGGTTGGAAATCGAGCTCATTACGCACCGGGGAATACTCTGAGCAAGATGAAGACGGGGTTTCGGACAGTATAGCTGCAGGAAGAGATGTCAGCCTTCGAGCGACCGTCATGCTAGGCGTAGTGTGATGATTTTGGGCCCCAAAGGATTTGTGACACAAGTCTGCGCTCGTGCCACTCGGGTTATTTGGATTTACTCATGTTTCTCGCTTTTGTTCGTGTTTTCTGTAGACACACATGTCTAATGTATTTTAATATATCTCGATATTCTTTGTAATCGTAATTGTACCAGTACCACACACTCACGCCTGAAATGACTTCACTCGTGTGCACATCGCGCTTGAAATTGCCGCCTGAGATTCACCAAATGTCTGGTTCACAGCCGCGCTCAAGTGCGGCCACAGTTTGACAGCTTTGACTCGCTCTGCCTTCCTCTTGGCGCATACCTCCGTCTTGTACCCGTCTGTATTTCATTTTCCGGTTTCTGGCTTCTTGCTTCGCTCAAATGACGTCGGTCTGTACTACCAGATCCGACTCGATGTTCAAGCGGGACAGTAGTTGGGCCCAATCCCCACGCGCCAGACGATTGTTCCAAGGGCTCTCCCGAACGCCATCCACGGGCAGCGCAAACCAGCCGCGTCGCGCCAGCACTATGGGGCTATCTGCAACCAGCCTTAGATCATATAATCGGCGCTCGCCGACGAACAATCTCGCCAAAGCCCCGTCCATCGAGTTTCCTACCACATGGGTATTCATACTGCAGTCTATCACTACTTGACCTCACAATCAGACTCTGGGGGGTATACCAGCTACGAGGGCCCTTCCTTCCATTCCGTTCCAGTACGTAATGACGGAAACAAGGCGAGTGGGGCCGACTTGTACGAGCAGCTAGATCGATACTATGGACGCTGAGGCGGCTGAGGAGGGTCTTCCTCGGCGCGCAAAAAAGGCGCACCACGCTACGACTCGAGTCTCATTCACTACCTCCTTCCTTGCTTCTCTCGCTTTTGCTTGCTGGTGCGTGCATCGTCCGTCAATCGCCTGTTGAACTACGTCAAACCGACATTACGTCAAACGTGCAGTTGACGAAGACAAAGGCTGGTTGCGGCTCGCGGATGTTTTCGAGGCTGTTGCAAAGACGATACAGGAAGACGATACCCGCGACAAGATACAAGAGCGGCTAAAGGAAAGAAGGACAGAGGAGATGAAGAAGTGGGGGTACTACGACGGTGCGCCAATAGAAGTTCTTGCGCAAGCTGAGGCACGCGCCGAATCTGCGAGTCCATTGGATAGAATCGTTCCACTCTCCTCGCTTGCCCATCGCCGCTTCAGAACAGAGGTCATTGACCCTCTCTTGACCATCCCAAAGTCGAAAAATAAGAAGAAGAAGAAGCCACCCGCACTACTGGAGAAGCCCGCAGTACCAAAGGGCCGGCTAGCCCGGGCCGCCAAAGAACTCCTGGAGGGAGAGAATGAGGACGCCGATGAACAGAGACGGCTGGCAGGCGAGCTGGCTAACCTTCTGCGGACCGTGGGTATTCGGAACGACCACCCTCTACGAAAGAGGCTCGATAAGTTCCTTTCGCAAGCTGCGAGTTGAGCCTTGTCCGCGTCTGAAAGGGTTCTGGGTGATACTCGGTTGGGCCGTAGACGAGGTACATATACCATTATACAGGAATCATTCACTTCTCAAACTTGGTTGTGTGGAGTCGTGCTTCGATTAATGCTCTGCCCTACAACTGAGTACGGTGTATATAGTCGATGAGATTACTGAAGGAAACTTGGTCAACAAGTTGGGCTCCACAGTGCGGGGGAGGGGTGGAAAGTGCCCGTGCAGCTGGGCTGCCATAGAGATCCTTTGTGAAGCGGCCTCTGAGGCGGTGGTGGGTCGGCGTGACAAAGGGACTTCCGGACCCCAATCGCCGCTCCTGGAAAGCACCCTACGGCTTGTATATGAAGCAGCGAGACTCATGTGACTGGGGTGGTCGTACGAGTAGATGGGCTCTGGGAAATAGCTCAGCGGCAGCCTGTCCAAGAGGTCGACTACGGGGTACTCTGGGAACAAACCGGGCAACGCTAACGAGGGACTGGTATTCGCGAGATATTGAGGGAGATGATGATAATCAAGCGACACGAATGGCTCTTCGTGGCTCTGATGTAAGGACGCAGCGGCTGTATGCACAAGCTGTTGATCCGCCGGTGGGGTTATCGGAGAAGATGAGCCTCCGCTGCACCAGTCAAGTGCGCGCAGTCCATTGCCATCGACAGGCTCGTACGCACTCTGAGGGCTCGTTCGCGGTGGTGGTGATTGTATCGGCAAAGCGTAAGACAGAGGCGAGGTTGACTATACGGTATGGCCTCAGAAAGTCAATAAGGCTCGAGTACGGAGTGTACGTACGCCGACATTAGTCCCAAGAATTGCACCTCCCCTATCCGAGCCTGCCATCCCGTCTGTGTCGATAGGAGCCAGCAAAGGGCTGCGAAATGCTGGCTCTTTACGACGCGAGCCTATACTGGTTAGAGTGTGGTTGCTGGTGCGGTTCGCTTTCTTATCGAATCTTGTGAAGAGTCCTACATCGAGATGTTTGGTCTCCCCGCCCAGATCGCTGCCACGGTAAACCAGCACGGATGAGAAACGCTATCTCCTGACATCGAACCTTGTCCTTCAGTCCATTGCGTTTGACCTTCCGTCTTTGAGGAGGTGTTGTACGGTGAACCGGCTTGAATCGATAGTTGGGGTACTTGAGTTTGTGCAAGTCGGCCTCCTCCTTCGCTCTTGTCTTGTACGCCTGTCTCTCGTCATCGGATAACTGTTTCCAGCAGTGCCCAATAATACGACTGATAAGACGATGGTCGTGTTCGACGGTAGACTCGATGGGCTTGAGTTTGTAGAACTCTGAGCGGTAGATCATGAATGCATTTCGCGGACGGGGAATGTGGGAGGGCGAGCGGCATCTACGCGCAGAACTTGACACTGGCATCGCTGACGTGTCTTGTTTCAGATCGCGTTCTCGGTCTCGATCGTGAGGAGACGTAGACGGTGTAGTGTAGAGTGATGGTGCATGCCCGTCTGGACGGCTCGCAGCCCACGCGACGCCGGTCCTGGTAGATGTTACGGTGGCTTGTGCGGGGCCTAAGGCATCTGAATTACGAGTGTAAAGGTGCGAAACTCGAGTGGCGGCAGACATCGGCACTTACGAGTCAGTGGCAGGTCTTCACTCATTTGTCCGAACAATATGCGTAGCGGGCGGAGGGATAGTTGGGGCTGGAGGCACCTTCGACATCGCAGGCTTTATAGATTTTTGAAGTGTGATGAAAACGGAGCGTAGCAGAGTGGAACGCAAAGTCTTCTTGCGCTGAGTCGTTAGAATCTTAGACACCGATGGGCAGCGGAGGCGCTCAAGACGCTACGCGCATGTCACCCGCCACTCCGCGAATCGGTGAGACGCTGGGTGGACGAGAGCTGAAGTGATGTACCATTGGGTCGAGATGTGATGAAGCTTGAACACCGGGATAGTCAAGATGCCGAAGAAACATAAGCTGACATGGAGGGTTCCAGCTATGAAGCAGTCTGCCATTGTCAGATAATCGGTTCGAGCGGGAGCAGACAATGAGCGCACTCTCATCGTTTTTGCTCACGCGAATCCAACGGTAATCGAGCCTCGTGTAGTCGGGGTCAACTCGGACAATAGACCAGATGCTAGCCTTCGAGTTGTGGAAACATGAGGACTGATACATACCTGCCGCGTATCGTGACGAGCGCGAAAACGCGTATAGCCCGGTAACTTTGAAAGGAGCGGCTGGCTCATGACCTGCACAGCTCAAATGGGTCGCTCGCTAGGCGTGCCTATCGATAGCTTTAATCTGAGGTGAAGCCGGCGTCGCGGTTGAAATTGCCACTCGGTCTGCCTTCCGAGGCAAGCATGACATGATTCTTACAAGTTAGAGCGTCACAGGTATAAAGGCGTTCTTCGACATCGCGCATTGTTCTCAAGATGACCTGCAGTGGAATGAGTATTGCCGATCCAGATGACTGCCAACCTAGACCCCCAAGCCTCAAGGTGCTTCATGAGCTTGCGCGGACCCACAGCGGACCTACGCGAGATATAGGGGCTACCCTTTTCGGCTGGACGGGGCGTGTATATGTTGAGTCTGAGCTCACAACGTTTCGGGCTGTTGGTGGAATGCGCACAGTTGCCCACAAGTAAGCAGGATCTGGCAGAGACAGAGAGTTCATGCCGAGTTTGGAACCCGTCGATCCCGCCACGTGGGCAGCCGCATCGGGAGAGAGAAAGTGCCTTGATGGTGAGCAGTGCCGTGGAGAACGGTGCGCATGCTCAAGTGGACTCCCACTCTCTACCTCATTTCCTCTCATTTTCTCTTCCCTACGCTACGCCTTGCGACGACTTGCCACGTCTATCACATACCATACGCTCTCCCTTCGCGTTCTGCTGATACCCCTCCCAGTCCAGGATCTCTTGCGTTGAACTTAAACTATCGCGCTTTAGGATGAAAGTCACCTATCTCTCAAGGACTCAATTCTCCCCCAGCCTCCTTCCTTTCAGAAAAAGAAAAATTATGAGATTCATAGCGTTCTGGGTACCGGTAGCTTTGGCAAGGTCATGGTATGCAAGTCATGTGTGATGCATCTGTGTTTGGCCTCACCAATTGCTGTCAGCGCGCAACATGGCACGTCCCTGCCGGTCAGGTATCAGTTGCTCAGCGAGGGGCTGCAGCCGCGTCCGGCTCCCCAACTCTACCCGTCAACGGAAAATGGGTCCACCCAACGACCTGGAAATATGTCTCGGAACCCAGCAATACCGGGAGCACTACATCATCCTTTCTCTCGTTGAAGAGGTCATCCTCCCACAATAGCCAGACCGATAGTGGAGTGACTGTTGACGTTGCTCTCAAGGTCATTCCGAAGAAGAAAAGTCAAAGGCAACGAGGACAGCGTATGGGGCGAAATGGACGGTACTCAAGGGGCTAGACCACAAGAACATCGTACGAACCATCCTATACAAGTATCACCATTACCCTCTCACATACTTCGCTCTTAGGTCAAGTTTTTCGAGTGGTTCGAGTCGCGTTCAAAATATTTCCTATCCTTCGAACTCGCCATGGGAGGGGAGCTTTTTCGAGCGCATCACGCAAAGAGGCAGATTCACTGAGTCGGACGCGGTGTCTGTAGTTCGATCCATCCTGTCTGGCGTCGTCACTATCTGCATCAACATGACATTGTACACCGTGATCTCAAGTACGTCCAAAATTAACTCCCCCATACGAAGAGGCTCAAAACGTTCTAGACCTGAGAACATTCTGTATCGCACCGAGGGATGCCGACTCCGATATCGTCATCGCCGACTTCGGCATGTGAGCCAGTTTGATCGCTCGCTTGTTACTTCCTTGCTCACTCATCTCAAAGCGCAAAGCACCTCCATTCACACCCGACGAACAACTTCATTCTCTCTCGCAGGAAGCTTTGGATACGTCGCTCCCGAGGTTCTCAACAATTCCGGACATGGGCAAAGCTGTTGATATGTGGTCTACAGGGTGCGTACCCCCTGTGGCTATCCGCTCTGCTGTCGTTTACGAGACTTTGTAGTATCATAACCTACGTACTCTTGTGCGGGTACTCTCCTTTCCGGTCTGATGATGTTAAGGAGTTGATTCGCGAGACTACGGAAGCCAAAGTGGAATTCCACGAGAGATATTGGAAGAATATTTCCCAAGAGGGTGAGTTACATCATTGATTACAACTTCGACCCTTTGTTCGCGCATTGACGTCCTGACAAAGCGAAGAATTTCATCTTGGCTCTGGTCACTGCAGACCCAGTCACGCGCCTGACAGCCGAGGACGCGCTAGTTCACCCCGTGCGTCCCATATAACGAGAGCATTATAAGTATTAACGGTTCATCATAGTGGCTGACGACCTACGAGGCTTCGACAGAGCACGACTTGTCCGGCCTCCGCGATAACTTCAATCCTCGCGCGCCGTTGGAAAGCTGCGATCGCCGGGCGCGGGCGCTTTCATCGCTTTGGCTCCAACAAACTCTAGAACCAGCGCAAGTAGCAAGAGCAGCGGTGGTTGGAAGGCGAGTAACCGTACCGTTCTGGACAGCGCGACGATAGCGACAACGATGACGGGTCTGCAAACACGGAATCAATCGCTGCAGATACAAACGCATCGACCAGTAGACGACGGCCCGGGGGAAAACGACTTCGTGAAGGTGACGGCACCGGACGAGGATCGCCCAAACCATAACGGTAACGGTGTTGCGGGCGAGCCAACCTCATCGAGCCAACCATCGGGCGCGCACGAGTTGAAGCGGGAACATGATGCTCACAAGCCTTTGGAGCAGAAGGTCCCCGACGAACTTCAACCAGGTCAACAAAGAGAAGGTTTCGCAGAGTATTGGCACGAGCGGTCGCGATTCCCAAGGAGATGAGGATGAGGATGAAGAGCTCAGGATGCCTGGCTCATTCAACATTGAACCTCAACAGTATCATGGTCATGGTTACCATGCAATAGCAGACTTTTTCCGGCGGCACGTCAAGTCTCGTTAATTTATAACTCATCTTACTTTCGTCGCTACTTCTTGATTTCTCGGCTAGTGTACTGATCTTGCATACTCTTTGACTGTACCGTCCACCATGCTCGCATGTAATACTCGTTATTTTGCTATGCCTCACATGTACAATCCATTGCCCTCAGACCGCTGTCATCCGTTATCTACAGTTTGCTGGCCCACACATACGTGCACACACATATTGCCTCGCCCTCTAAGAACACATTTCCTGCTCCTCGATTGCGAGGAAGCAACCGCATGGCAATAGTAATCCAACGGAATTCAGCGAGCTTTGGGATGTGATAGTGACCGTGGATGCTAAGTACGGTTCGTTCTACTGCGGTACAAATCGTCAGTGCGCCAAAGATCCAGCAGATTAGCAGGCTTCCGATTGCTCACGTTTTGGGTATCTTCGGATGCATTGACCGCAATATGAGGACAATCTGCCCAGTCAGCCAAGCGAGGTAGGAAGCCTTCAGACAGCTGCGGCTGTGGCAGCCACCCTCTCTGCCTTTGCATCCTTTCAAATAGATGAAAAGGATGCTCCGTGAAGACACTGATGGGGACAGGTCTATCTGGCGACTTGACGGATGAGTCGGGCTCAACGTCGTCATTTGGCACAGCTTCCACTGGACTCTCATACTCAGACTCGGACTGTGTCAAGATGATTAGCACAAGTACACAATGAGACAAACGTTTGGACGTTCACCCCAAGATCCATGAGGATTTCCATGCTCTAAGCTATTCGCCATAGCTCTGTTGTATGCAAGTATGTTAGATTCGATATAAGTTGTCAAGATCAGGAGGCGTTGAGACCAAACATGTACCTACACGCGCCGCCCCAACCGTGATCTTAACCCCGAAACTTCCAGCGCGGTGGCCATGAGAGCAGTTGGTTCATGCCTTTGCTCGATAGGTAGCGACCGTTGTGTGTAGTCCCTCGTCACTGCGTGTCTTCTCGTAATATCTAGGAAAAGGTTCGTAGAAAGATTATTGACAAATCATTGGTGGATAACGCGCAGCTCTATAGCAGAATGTGTTTTGCTTCTTTTGTGTCGACTAGTATATGCATCCAACAAAGCGATAGTTTTGCTTAGAAGCTTCGATAAAGGATTCATAACATTATGCCATCGGATACACAACAAGCTTGGACAGCTAGTAAAAGTATACATAGATCCCAGTTAAACCTCTTGCTCATATCCGTCCCACTCCCCATACTCCTCTCCGTATTCTACATCTTCCGCCTCCACTATACCCTTTCCCCTAGCCCCTACTTGGCCACCCCCTTCTTCAACAACCACCCCTTCTTCTGCATCATACTTGTCGATATCCATCGTCCATAAGTCTGCGTCCATGTCTTCCTTCTGGTCGCCGAGTGCATCGGGATCGAACGAATTCGTCACTGGTGAATCAGCTGTATGCTCGAACAGGTTCTTGAGAGCGTCGTAGTTGATGCGCTTTGAGTAACGTGGGTTTTTCAGCAACGCGCGGACAGACTCTGCGGCTGTTGCGCCACTCGGCGTCGAGGCATCGCGAGGCTTGGTTGAACTTTTTTTCGTTTCTGACAGGGTGACACTTAGATTAGAGTCTTACAAAAGATAAAGATGCCTACCTTCCGCTTCTTCTTGTCCTCCTGTTCTCCCGCCTGCTCCAGTTCCGCCTTGGCCGCTAAGTTCTCCAAGTATTCTCTGTTCATCTCAACCCACACCCGTTCTTTCATACGAACCTCTTCCTCGGTGAGAATAAATGCGTCTAGCTCTTCTTCATCCAGCCCTTCGAGTGCTTCATCTGGAGGGATATCTTTCGGGACATCGTCGAGAGGCAGCTGTGAGGTGCTTTGCGCGGTATCGAGAAATGAGCTGACTTCCTCCGTGATAGCCTGGTCAAACGTCTCGTCTTCATCATTTGCGGGATCAGCTACTAGAGTTTTAGTGGTGACTGCCGAAGGATCTGTCGCAGGGACGAGGGTAGACGAGGGCGAAGCAAGTAGCTCAAGTTGCGAGGGGGGTTGTGTGGAGCGTCGAGGTCGAAGCAATGGGGAGAGGCATCGAAAGGATGGTCGGCGATTCATCCGGAGGATCGTCTGGAAGAAACAAGGGCTGTGGCTGAGAGAGTATGTGCGATGCCGACATTCCTTCTATAATGCTAGCATCGAATAGTGTGGGATCGATGGGAATAGGCTGTTGCGTACCCACCACAGTGGTGGCCTGCGACAATTGAGGTTCTTCGTTGTCATCATCTTCATATCCTCCTCTTTCTCTTCTTACCCTTGCCCTTGCCCTTGCCTTTTTTTCTAGAGAGCCTTCGCTCTCTGTTCCCCTCCTCGTCGACAGCTACGCCCTCTCTCTCGCGCACGCTCCTTCTCTTCTTTCTCGCGACCTTTCACAAATGCGGGTGGCATCGCTTCTTTTTTTTTTTTTCTTCGAGCCAAACATTTCTGAAATCGCCCACACTCAACGTCGCCGAACCCGTCTGGCGGAACTCTTCGATGCGTTTGCGGACCGTGCAGTCCGCGATCTTGACAACCTGCACGATCTCCTGGATACTCCTCCGGAAGTTGTTCATACGCGCGGCAATGAGCAGCGCAGCCCCCGCAAATCCCGGATGGTCGACGGCCGCGGGCGAGCCAGTCACGGTCCATTCTCGCGACCAGTGTCGTGTCGCATCCAATGCGACTTGCGGTGTTGCTGTACCGAACTCGAGAAGCGAGGCAAAGCGGGGAGATGTGGTGCGAGGGGTCGATAGGAGGAAGGCGAAGGTTCAGGGTGCGTACGAGGTTCAGATATGTGTGTCCGAGTTCGAACACGTTCACCTAGTGGAATTCAGCTGTGCCTCCGAGACGAAGAGTCCGTACAACGCACTTGTAACAGGTCAGAGAAATCAATGAGCATTGTAGTTGCGAGTCTCCTTCTGCCGACACGCGACGTATACGCATACGGCGACGACGTGCATGCTTTTTCCGTCCGCGCGTAAACTTGTGCTCGAGCGCAAGGGTGTATAAGCGGGTCGCGGCGAGAGACACGACGTCTGAGAGCCGGAAATGCGTGCAGATTTGTTGTACCTTGCGTGTAGCTAGATTTTTCGGATTCAGTGCTCCAGAAGCATGGGGCCTTACACGGGTGTGGGGTCCTGGGGTGACATACCGTTTGCTATAGTCTGTTCTCTACTCTCACTATTTCCTCTGTTCCCGAAGGGACCACCCATCCGTGCATGGGCTATGAGTATTGAGTTGTAATGAGTACACCAGTCTACAAACCGTATACAACTACGACTTACTGGCACCCTGTGCGACGAAGCTCCCTTGCACCATAGCTGCGCCCGCACTAATCGTCTCTCCGAACGTCAACTGTAGGCATATTAACAAGTTGTCGTTGTTTCTGGACACGTCGAGGATTAACGCACCTCATTGACGATAGTATTCTCCTCGACGACAGTGCCGCAGCCGACACAAAAGCCATTACGCTGCAGCAGCGTCGTATTCAATCACGTCACCGCCGCACTCGGCGCATACTGTCTGTCAAGGGGGCGTGAGCTTTGAGCACCCATATATCCCAGCATACTCACCATGGTGTATACACGCTGATTGGGGCCTGGCTAGAATGAGGTCCAGTGAGGGATAACGTAGGTCCGCGGATCGGGAGGGAATGAGCAGTCTGAGCTGGGAATCAGAAGAACAGGCCTTAATTGGGCGTCTAATGGGACACTAATTGAATCTAAGAAAGTAATCTTCGATAAGCTGATTTTCTGATCGAGTCAACCCCTAGTCGTATGTGGCATAGCGTGTCGGTAAGAACTCTTGTGACTGGACGCCACGAAGGCGTGAGTCGCTAAATTAGGCTGGCTCGTTGATGATGACTTCATGGCCTGTGAGCCCACCGAGTCGTAACCTCTAATGATGGGGGAAGGGTATGCGTGTTTACAATGAGCTAAGTGCTAAGAAAACAGCTGGGTGATCTTGCCGACATTTTGAGTCCTCGTGCTTCTGAGTTCTCACACATCTTCTCAAGTACCGTCCATGCATAGATTGCAGATAACTACAGTGAGACCAATATTGCAATGATGATGTACTATAACACAAAGTATGGTGTATAGAAATGGCGGTGCGAAAAAAGGGTACGCTGTACACGGAGGGTTGGCCAAGCAAGAAGCATGGGTGTTGTTATAAGAGAGTATACCGGGACTTCAAAGCAGAGAAAAGCAATTGCGGATGTGCATAATACAATGCGTGATGATGGTAGTAATACAGAGGAATGCCCGAGTCCCGAATTCGCAGTGGCCAGCATAAGGCGAGTCCATAGCCCGAAGACCATAGGTATCCGTTCATCGCGGCGAGACGGAATGGTTTTAGTGTGGGGAGTATTAGAGTACGAAATTTCTTGTAAGGGGAGATTATTGTTCCTGTGGACGGTGTATTTACTAACTTTCAGGTAGACCGTATGGCCGGGGCGCTGGTAGGGGTCGTTGAGCGGCCATGGGCCGGGAACGGTTCGCCGTAGGTGGCGTCCATGCCGAGAAAAACCCGATCGTGTGTGTGTGCGGGGGGCGTCATCCCGGGGCTATGGTGCTTCGAGCCGTTTTTGGATGCCCTTAGCTATCGATGTGGGCATCCTGGCATATGGTTGCCCGAGACCAGGGAGGCCTTGGGCGGTTGCATGGGAATTGGCCGGCTCCTGGAGGCGCATAAGGATTGCCCGTAGCCATCGATTGTAGGTGGCCCGCCCCTGTTGAGCGCACTCTCCGATAGGGGCCGAGGGCGCGGGGGTTTGGCGGAGAGCCGAGGTTAGGCGATAGGAACTGTGTGCTGGGCGCGCGGTATAGCTAGCCAAATGAGCCGTAGCCGGGGCCGTCGGGGGCTTGCTCGCATGCCGGAGCTTGTTCTGGAAGGCTGGGCTTTTGGTCCGTAGGGCGTGTTAGGCGAATTAAGGGAAGGACAGTTCTGATGCCTTCGAAGCGATCGTCGGAGGGCACACCTGGTTGGGTCTCGGCGTAATCCAAAGCGGGTCTACGCAAGAGGGCAATGAGTACTAATGAAGTCCATTCCCCACCAGCGCATGGATACGTAGCCTGTCAAAGGCACAGTAGTTTGCCAATACGAGTCGCGGCACGCAACTTCTGCGAGAGCGAGTACGGTTGAGGCAGCGTCGCCGACATGGAGGCATCTTGCGGGTGCTGTGTTGCGCTGACACGGACACACTTCTCGATGACATTGGAAGCTGAACTTCTGGACCGAGAGAGCGCACACATTGCCGTGAGACTGCCTGATGACTGCGCACTGAACTGTTGTCGTTGAGATCAAGGATATATTGCACAACCTGCGAGCAAGGAGCATGAGCGTGGGTGTAGCACAGAGCGACCACATCGGTCTACTTACATAGTTGCCATATGGGTCGGTCTGGACAAGCGTCCAAGGCATTGTACGTGATCTCGTTGACGAGCTGCTGAACGCGCTGTGGCTCAGAAGCGTGGTCGACACAGCGCTGAAGCACGCAGCAACTGTGACGGTGAGTGGCGACCTCCACGCAGAGTGGATGCAGCAACAGCGTTTGTAGATGAAAGCTGGTTGTCTTCGGGTGGAGCGAGCTTTGTTGAGCACTTCTGGATGACGTGATTGCCATTGAGGTCCTTGATGAGCACGACGACGTGGAGACTGAGCCGCGAGAATGATCGAGTGAATATCTGTCGGCGAGTCGACAGGAAGTCGATCATCTTCTGAACGGCACGGGTACCGTGCATGTTGAGAGAGATGTTTGACCAGATCTTGAGCGACAGACTCGCATATGATGTGCGCTGCTCGTCGGTGCAGAACTCGAGGAGCTTCTGGCACAAGTAGTTGCCGAAGGGGTCTAAAAACTCTATTAGCAATGGACCACAAGGATGGAACCGTGCTGCCGCTTACCGGTCATAAGCTCGGGGAAGTGACCAAAGGTCTCCCTGAAGATCATGTCACGATGCTCAGGCACGCCTTCCTCGAGCTTCTTCTGGAGATACCGCAGCCATGCTGGTCCTTGCAAAGTGACGGAATCTCGCCCTGCAGGTCCTCCAAGCGCATGCCAGCGAAACGGTTAACTGTGGAGAGGTTAGCTCGGTCATTGACGAATAACACGGACACGTCACGTACACTCACGATCAATGGTCACCGCGCTTGTGCTTGGGACCGTGCAGACCGTTCATCTTGCCGTCACCGTTCTGCCTGCCGTTAATTCCGAGACCGTACTTGGTACCGTTGTGATGGTACAAAGCGGTTTCGACCCAGCGCCCGCCGTTTGCGTGTGCGCGGAAGACGTCCGCCGTCCTCGTAACCGAAGTCGCTGAAACGACCATTGTCCATTGCCACCGTTCATGTCGTAGACCTGAAGCGAGTCATCCATGCCGGGCTGGATCGGGCTATAGCCGAGGCCGCCGCTCGACTCGTACTGGCGTGGACGGGATTCTGGACAACGAAGGGTGCAGCTCAACAGGGCTGGTGCCTTTGTGCGGCGAGAAGACCATTAACGGTCTGGCTCTCTGCAGAGAGGGGCGTGCCAAGGCCCTTGTTTGAGGATACCGTTTGGCCCAGCGCCGGGGAGCGGGGTGTTCGGAACAGAGCGCGCAGTCGTGATCGACAATCCGTCGGGAAGGCGCAAGCGGGCGATCCACGGCGCGAGGATAGCCCTTGCACCACACCCTGCGGCAGCTGCTGGATGAGCGGCGTGTTGTGCCCCGAGACCGTGCCCTTGCCACCGAGGTCCAAGCCACCCGAGAGCGCAATCGTGGGGTTAGTCACGATACGGCGATCATTGCGTGAAAGCGAACGATCCGGGATACTTTGAACATCGTCAGAGTTTAATTTAGCAGAGAGTAAGGCCAAACCGACTCACGAGCCTCGTGTGTTCCCGAGAGCGCTGCCAGATCAAGCGCCGCGGCGGACGAAGCAGACATCTGCTGTAAATTTTAGCTCAGGTCTGATATCCTCGGGCATGCGCGTGCATACCTTCGCGTAACCGTTCACGTATTTGTCCTCATCAGACGTCGGAAGATGACGCATGGCATCTGGAATGTTGTCAATCGCACGTACGTACTGTGGCGCGCGACTCGACGTACTGTGCATCTCCTGGTCGATCTGCTCGTCGAGCATCATCCCTGCGTTGTAGTTGAGGCCAGCACCTTCGCCAGGGAAGCGGCCGCTGTTGGAGCGCAGGATGGACTGGGGTACCGAGGCCTGGGCGGGAGACGATCTCTCACCAGCCAGCGAGAGCTTGTCCAGATGGCCAGCGAGGTCTTCATCGTGCTCGCTCGCAGAGGTGCGACGGCTGGCGGGCATGCTCTTGGCGCCGGGGCGGGCGAAGCTTTGCATGCCGTTCCCGTGAGTCTCGGGAGAGTGGGTCACCGAGGGAGCATAGGTGACCGACTTGCGCTTGTCGGCAGCAGAGCCCACAGCCCGGGAGAGCGACTCGGCATCCACAAAAGAGTGGTTTGAACCCAGCCTGGAGGTTCGGGGAGTACTCGCTGCTGAGCATCGCGTTCACGCGTGGAGGCGTGGTGGGAGCAGAGGCCGCGAGATGTTGAAGAGCGGCACCCGACTCGATGGTGAGGAGTTCTTGGGCCTGCTGCTGCTCCAGGGCGCGCATCTGCTCCTCAAAGAGCTTCCGCTGGAGGGCGCGCTGCCGTTCGTGCTCCATCTTCTTGAGCGTGCGCTACATCAAAGTGAATTTCCGGGGACGACGAAGAATGGTCGGGGTACGTACGACGGCGACGTCCGAGTTGTTATTACCATACCTCGCGGCCTAGAAAGCGGTAAGCGACCACACGTCAGCACCGCGAGAGGGATGCGACGCACCGAATCCGCGAGATCGAGAAAAGCGGGCGGGCTTTGCTTGCGGTCATTGGAGGACGGGCGATTAGGAGTAGTAGTAGATTCCATTGTAGTACTCATAGCGAACGAAGATAGACAGAAGATACTTTTGTCCCAGAGTTTGACGAGAACAGATTGACGAGGAGGTAATGTAGGACGCGCGAAGGGCTAATTGCACAAGGTAATCCTGTCTGGGAGCGTCGTCGGGCGGGTGAGGCGGGGGCGGACGGACGACGAGGAGCGGGCAGACATACCTGCCACCGATTTTAAGCCGGTCTAAAGAGAACTGATGTTGTACAGTGCGGTGGATGAGCTGTGGGCGGGGAGAGACACACGGTGAGCGACGTGCAGCTCGCGCGGCCGCTGGTGTGTGCGGCGACGAGGAGGGCGGCGAGGACGACGGACCTGACTTGGAGGCTTGGCTGGCCAGGCAGAGCGTGGATTGGAATTAGCAGTAGTACAAGGGACTGGCAGAGAGAGGGAGCGTCGGCTGTTGGCAGCTCTAATATGTTTCGGCGGTTACCCTCTTTTTCTTTTTTCACACGCTCGCGCTTGCTAGTCCACCCAGGGGTCACGCCGAGCCCGCTTGCGCGATTACCGTGCGCTGGAAACGTGTCTGCCCGCCGTCCAGCTCGTGGCTGATGCCGTCCTCGGGCATCTTCTGATGTTTTTCTGCTGTCGTGTCTGTTTTATTTTATTTTACTCCTGCCGTCGCCCGGACAGACTGCGTCCGGGGCGCGGCGCACGGCGCAGCGGGGACGGGGTCACGCCGGCGTGATGATGGCGTGACAGGCGTGACGTGACGGTGGGGGTGGCCGTGGTCGGGGGCGTATGTAGCCAAACAATGCGGGAAGCGTCGGTGCCTGGCCCGGACGGGTGGCCGGGCGGGCCCGCACGCTTGCGGCGGCTGGGATTACGCGCGTGTGGGCGACCGTCAGAAGACCCACGAGCAGCCTCCGCCCGGCCAAAAGGTTCGAGCTCGCTGTGGGGCCTCCGCTGCCGCTGCTGAGCTGGGCTCCCGCGCCCGCTGCTCGTGCTCATCGCCATGTCGACAGGCATCAGCCGTGCTCTCATGCGTCTGCACTTATCGCCGTGAGAACGCGTGCAGACCCAACATCCTCGCCCTCAGAAACAAATGATGCGGATCCCTCCTGTTCGTCCCAATTATGCGGAGGCGTTTCCAGGCCCGCACACACACACTCCCGGCTACCCCGCGGTGGAGAATGCACGGAAGCAAATGGCGTGTCGCTAATCTGCAAATTTAAGACGCCGTATGTTCGGAATGTACGTCCAGTTCTCGCCACATAACCAGCCTGCGCAAGTAGTTTACTTGCCCCGCCGAACGAGACCACCAGCCCTGGTGGCAGTCTTTCCTAACCCATGGCTTAGTTTGTGACCAACAGAGTTTGGCCGCTCGCCATTTCGTCCGACTGCCCGGCATCCCAGCGTTAGCCGCGCTCAGCTTCTCAGCAGTACAACGTAGCTGCGCAAAGTAGTATAGATCCGAGTTCCAGCATTAAAATATGCCCCATACGTTATGCTAAACCGACGTCAGCTCACACCGTCCACGGCTGGAGGTGGACTCCGCATCGCCGTGTCCACCACCTTCTCGTGTTCGACGTCCATTCAGCGCACCGTGTCCACTTTCGCCACCCGGGGCCCCTTGCCAGCTTGGACCTTGGCTTTCTGCTCTTCCACGCTGTCTTCCTCAGACGTGGATGCGCGGATAGTCCGGCGGTCGTCCTCCTCGAGGACGTCTTCGCCTCCGCTGCCTTCTGCCTGAGCTTCATCCGGTGCGGCCACAGTAAAATCGGGATGGCGCGCCGAGGACGCCGTCGGTGTCGCCGGTCGCCGGACATGGTGCTTGCTGCTGCTCGTCATCCAGAGGTGTTTTCTGCCTTGCTCGGGCCGCGCGACGACGAAGGATAGCGAGCCTTGAAAAAGCCGGACAGCGGCGCCAGGTCCAGGAACCCTCGTGACTTTCTTACGGTGCCTGTTGGGGCAGTTGCGTCCACCGTCTTTGTAGGCGTCGCTGCACCGCTAGCAAGCGGCGAGTCCGCGTCGTGCTCTCCTTCGGCCGTGCTGCTCTCAGATGAGGTAAGGCTGGGAGGCTCACCATCCGCGGACAATGTTGTCGGAGTGATCACGGGCGACTGTAACGCGGATATTGTCGCTGATGCGACGCTAGGTGGGCGGAGGGGCCTGGTCGTACGGTGAGTAATGAGAGAAAGATAATAGGACGGTGTGCTTACATGGTCTGAACCATGTCAGGGTCGGTCAGTGTAAGCAGTAGGTTTTTCAGGTTTGGCAGCGTATGTCTCATGTCTAAAGCTCTAAGATTTCGTTCGGCCATGAGCTACAGCGAATGAAAATTCGTGCTCAGTCAGTATGTGGCTGAACGCGAAGCAAGATGCACAAATACCATCTCTATATCCTTGTTCAGTAAAAACACCGCGTATTCGAAGCGGTACGTATCCACGCCCTTCGAGAACAGCGGAAACCTGCGCGCGTCATAAGGCTGTGCCAGATACTAACGTTATGCCGATCTGTGACTTACATTCGCGGTCCCACCATCGCGGATATTCCATCTTTGATGAGACTTCTGCTTCCTACACACGTTACGGGATAGATCAGCCCCATCCCGAGATACGCCGCGAGCAGCTGCACAACCTGCGCGGCGTACCCCAGCGCGGTCGCGACCGTGTCCTCGTTCACCTCCTTGTGCGACGGCAGCGACAGCGGCGGCGCGGGGTCCGTTGGGCCATTCGGGATGGGCAGCGGAACGCCCAAGACGGTGAAGAGGAGATCGGGGGCGAGAGCAGTTCGATCGGGAACATGAATGCCAGAGAGGTGATGAGCGAATTTCGTATCGCCGGTAGGCGACGTCGAAGTTGTGCCAGTTGGTCCCTATATTCGCATGGCAAGAGGTTCCCATCAGAACTGCGCTCGAAAATAGGCCATAAGGCCGGCGTGTAAAAATGTCACCTTTCGATGCGGAGGACGAGCTCTGCGCCCGCCTCTTGCCGAAGGTCGTCTTCGTGCGCCTCTCGCGCCTGCGCGAGCAGCTCTCGCCGCCGACGCAGCTCTTCCCGCTTAGCGTCGAGGCGCTGTTGCACTAGAACGAGAGGACCGGTCAGGAAGAATGATCGAAAGCACGGTGATCGACGCTTACAAGTCCGCGACTCTGCTTCCCACCGCGTCGACCTCGCCTCTGAGCTCGGTCAGCCAAGCGCCACGCTCGGAAACTTCAAGGGTCTTTTTTGTTTTGCGCGTCAGCCGACCGCTCAGAAGTCGAGAACGGACGTAAGTGTGATGGGACTTACCAGGGTCGCCGACTCGTTTGAAGTAACTGAGCTGTCGATTTCGCGGACAACGTCCGAAAGCGAGCTCGCAGTGTCTTTAATGATCGCCTGAAGGTCGACCAGCCTACAAATAGGTGTGTCAAGTTGCAAGTAACGCCCAAGCGCAGACATACCTAACCAGGTCTTGCCAGGTGGCAGACTTCTTACTGCCTTTTCTCCTAGAGATTTGGGTTCCAACGGTCGAGGAGAAATGACATTGGGCTTTGCGTTTGGACGCAAACAGTCGCAGATTTCGGAGGGGCGCCGCCCTTCCTCACACCAGATTCACCATCTGAATTGTAACCCGCCGAGGGTGAAGGTGACCGGGACGAGCTGGGTTGTACCAAAGTAGAACGTGCAGACGGAAGGTAGAACGTCCTGTCCTGGTGGATCCAAAGTCACACATAAAGTATTGGACGGTAGGCGCGATGGATGATGTATCATCTATAAAATGGTCCCGTAAGCCTGGAACAAACCCCTCTATTATCACGATACGTACATCGTCTGGTAAACAATATAAGCTCGTTCAAGTTCACATCCCAAATGCTCCAGCACACTCCACTCGTCGCCCTGGTGGTGCTTCCAGATCCCGAGCTCGCTCTTTGCCCTTTCCCTTATGTCCGAGAGATGTCGGGGTCAGCAGCTTTGCCCCAGATTTCCACAGTCATCCGCGAACTGCTAAGATTGGTCTCTGAGGGAAAATCAAGCTGTTCCCGGGCGTCGATGGGGAATGAAGGATTAGTCGAGGGTCGATGCACAGGGGAAAGAAAGTCTGGGTATGGCAGGGTATTCCTCTCTCTGGGCCATAGAGTCGGGAGTAGTGGGGCGTACAGTAGCATTACTGGACACTCTAGAGGCCGCACGAGGATGCGAGGCTGCGAGCTGCGGAGCGTGGCAATGTCGGAGGTGCTGAGGGCTTGTGCACGGGTTTGATATGTGGTACAGCAGATGTGGATGGACGCGGCTCTGCTGTGCGCAGTGGATACACTTGTTCGGGCCGAGGAGGTTCAACTTCGAGAGCGTATAACCGCGTCTTGGAGGTGTTGTGAGAGCAGTGGTACATCGCCATTGCTTGACGCCACAACGGTGTTGCGTCTTGAAGGCAGAGGTGCACCTCCTGTGGCTTGCTTGTCGTCTCGGATGGTCGGAGGATGGCCGAAGTCCGCTTCGTTGACTGCATCGTCAGGGGGAGCGATTGAGATAGTAAGGAATGTTTCGACAAGTCGAGAGCGCAGGACTTTCTCCAGCGCATGCTGTGAAGTGTCCTTCAGGAGACCTGGAAAGGTATGTGATGACGGCCTAGGGTGTTGGTCGAACTGTTCCAGAGGACAAATGGGATATGGAGGAGCGCTGTAGACAAGGTACGCGGCGAGCCTGTGCGGGGGCCTGGTTGGGGGCGGTCCAGCACCAGAGAGCGAGATTTAGGTGTAGACGAGATGTACCAGCACTAGACGAAGTTGCTATGCTTGCCCTAGACATGGTCCTCAGCTCTGGGCTTGGCAATCAGGTACAGGGGTATCCCTGGCGATGGGGCCGGCTGCCTTCAGCTGCTTCCGAGCGCGAAGAATATAGACTGCACAGAAGCTGATGACCTGCGTCGGCCTCGTTTTGTGCCTCGCAAGAGTGACATCAAGGTCGTCCGAAAGGTGGCCATATGTCGTAAACTGAGACTGCTCGGACGGTAGCACGAGCGCAGAGGCAAGATCGTCGCGAACAGGAAACGGCGTGAGGTTCCGGACTTGGATGCCAGTTATGTGTGACGAACACGGCGGCTGCGAGACAAGAAATCCAGTTGTTATAAGCGAAATGACAGAAACGAATGTGACACGCAACTGGAGCAGTCAAGTCCTCCTCCCTCGGCTGCCTGGTCTTACTGGGCATGACGCCTCCGACTGCTGTTTCGTGCTCGTTACAGCACAAGCCTCATGCGTTTACGGCCGTCTAGTGGTGGCCACGAGCCTCGCTTAGCGAATAAGTGCAAACGGGCGTGGGACGTGACCGTAGTGTTAGAGCAGAATGAAGATGCGGATCCATCAAATCCGACCTCATCTCCCGACCACCACACGACCTAGCTCCCGCCAAGTATAAGCATTGGCCCTTGCTGGCTTGCGGCCTCGCATATCATTCTCAGGGCCTGTCTACGACCATCTCGTGCTCTTCATTTGAGCACATCTTTGCGCTCGAATTCCTCAAGGCGCAGCTACTCACGATATTTCTGTGCAGCTTTGTCTAGCAGTACTCATTGGCGCCACCTGCTGGCTCTCCGAGACGACACGCTCTCACCGGTGGAATTTATTCATTCATTATCACCATGCCTCCAAACCACGCATGATCCAACGCAGACTGTCATCTGCGACTGGGACAGCAAACCCCAATACAAAAGACCCCAAATCCAGTCAGTCAATGCCGCCACCCCAGTGCCCGCGAACCCGTCTGCACCTGCGTCTGTACTTCCCCCCCCTGCCGCCCGCCGCCACCTCCCCGCGGAATGTTGGTTCCAGAGGCAACTGCGCTTCATGAATGCTTTAGGGTATGTTACTTTCGACTTCTATCCTGCTCTATAAGACTTACCTCTTGTGCAGTCGGCTGTGGTCAAACAGCCGAAAATCTACAGGTTCTATACCTCGGCCAAGAGATTGTAAGACTAACCTTAGTGATACCCCGTGACCGGGACCTAATACTTCAGTATCAAGTCGAATTGACAGATCATGCTCTCGCGCACCCTACACGCGCGTAACCAATGGTCGCTGGTCTAGGGGCGAGAAGCGAGTCGAGAGGTTACCGATCAACTATGTGACGCTATGCAGTCCTCAGCTGGTGAGGTTATTTCATCTTTATTACAACCATACCCATCGCGGACCTGAGCTTTGCAACACAGGAGCGGGCCATGGAGCCATTCTAAACGCGATTTAAAGCGGGAGCAAGATCGTTTTGAAGGCTGTGGATGAGCAGAGGCAGCTGCTCGAGCTGCAGCCGCGGCGCTCCCCCGGCCCCACAGGAGCCTCCCCTAGCCTCTCCCATACAAGAAGAACCCATCCTCAAACCTCTCTCCAACAACTTCATCATCCACCAAGGAACCGGGTTCTGTCAGCTCGCAGGCAGTCTCGACTATATCTAGTATCCTCACTACAACGGCCACCGTTTCCGCACAAGCTCGATCTCTCGTCTGCTGATACACTTCGTCTAGACCCTAATGACCTATACTTTCATAGTGCAATGGCTTCCCCGGGTCCACCCTCGCACCCCAAGGACAAGCCTTCGACTCGACACGGGCGAATGACTTCAGCTTCGACACCTCCCAGCAAGTTAAGATTATCGACCTGACATTAGGGAGATGACGTCGTACCTCCCGTGGATGTCGACCATTTCGCTCGGAAACACTCAGCAGACAAGCCCATCGAGCTGGACATCGAACCCTTGACATCGACGGTCTCTTTGGGGAGAACTCTGTGGGCGTCAAGCATCATGGGCGGCAACATGGGCCGCTTGACAGGGCTCAACCACTGTTTCAAACAGGGAGCGAACCTGTTGAACTCGATCTGTTTCCTGGACTATCCGCAGACGACTCTTGGTCAAGACTGACGCAGCGCTTCTCGCTGCAGTTGCTCCCCAAGCCATACCTCCCTGACGGTCTTCGGGAGGTTCGTCGCCAGGACTCCAATACCTGGAATCACACAGTCTACGGAAATCAATACTGGATGCTTTCAATCCAGCTGCTACCGTCTAGCGACGGGGGCACAAAGCCAGTGGTGCCGGACAAACCTAGATTGATTTCTCTGAGTACTGCACAGCAGCTTATGTAGTACTCCAGTGATAGCCCTCGTCTGAACCCATCCGACCCGTGTCGGACTGTGCCGAGTAAAGCGCTGCTGCTTGGAGACTCGAGAGTTCAGTTCCGTGGGGTATTGGACTGGAGAGACAATAGTGCCACTGATAGCGTGTGAACAATTAATGATTACAACATGTAGATACTAGTGCTGGCGTGCAGACATAAGATACTAGAACACAGTGCAAATGGGTGCCATACTTTAAGACCGGCCGGTCTTTTTTCTTCTGTTCACAACCTTGAAGCCTCCCCATTCGTTGGCTGGTACGGGGACTTCGCTGGGTTTTGACGACTTCGAGCGATAGAAAGAGGCCGTCTCTGGACGCGCGACAGAATCGCATTGGGGGGGACTTTGGTCAATCGACCTTAGCGCGTTGCTAACGAAGCAACCTACTGTCTGCAAAAGCGTGCGAGGGGCTGTCAGAGAGGTAGATGCTATTCGGCGTACATCAAGTCCGTACATAGAATTTCGACGGTGCGATGAGGTCAGAGGTCTAAGCGTGGAAGGTGAGATAGGGCATCTGGATGTGATTTCGCTCGGGCAGGCGGATCGTGTGGCGTTCGTGTCGCATAGGGCATAAATGGAAAGGTCATGATTTTGGGCTTCACATAATTTGTTACGCAGATAGTGTTGACAAGGAGCCGCGGTTTGCAGTTGAATCTGGTCATTAGTGCACATTCTAAAGAAGTGCAGCTGAGAGGGAGGAGAAATGGCGTCTCCTCCAGTCCTAGGAACGAAGCTGGACGCAATGCTTCAGCGAGATGTAGTGACTGATGGCTTAGGCGACAGCGGGCATTGAGCATGGCGAAGGGCGGCTAGCTATCGGAGAGTACCTGGACGGCGGGGGTACTGGCGGCCGAGTGCAGCCGGGTGGTCTACAGGAGTCGTGTGCTGAGAACGGGACGTTGGGTCGGGATGTATGGCAGTAGTGATGGTCGGGGTCGTGCGGGTGGCGTAGCGGCCGGCGCGTTCGTTGTTGCCTCCAGTTCCCGACTGTTGTCGCATGCACGTACGCCGACTTGTGCGGGAGTGTGTTGCAACACCTGTTTGAGGTAGGGTTACGTCATTCAGGGCTGGAGCTTGAGTCGCCGCATGAACACCTACCTTGGTGGTAGTGTCAGCGTTTAATGCCACGCCAGCGCATGCCGCCTCCCAGAAACGGTCTCACCTAGATCTCCTTTGGCACGCCAGCTTCTTGCGCACTCGCCTCTATCTTCTTTGAATTTCCTTCATGGTCTTCTTTACTGTATAGTATGGGACCTTAGGCGGGGGGCCAGTTGTTCTCAGACAGGCGACGTTATGCACGAACACCGGTGAGGCGTAGGCCTTGAGGAGCTGCTGTCTCTTTGACCAGCGAGGCGACAGAAGACCGTTTGTGGCCCAAACCTTTAGATAGTTGGTCAAGCACCCATGACCGCGGTAGCTGAACTCATCGAGCAGCGGAAGGAGGGGCAGCAGCGGCAGCGCGCGACACGCGCTCGCGCTCACGAGATCAGCCGCCTTTCGAGCCTCGGGGCCTTTCTTTGTCTCCATTTTCCTGGATTCACGGAGACCGAGGGTTACTCCAGAGCTCTTCTTCTCTCTTCGTCGACAGCTCCCGTGTGCACGCAAAGCTGCACTTCTGCTGCCTCAGTGGCTGGAGGAGTATGGGTCGACGAAAGACTTTGTTACGGTCCCGTGTCGCTGCTCTAGGGTAAAGGCACCGGTGCGTAGTCTTTGACGGTGCGGCTGCTTGTGTGACCACTAAATATGGAGTGCTGATAAAAAAAACTGGCTAGGGGCAGGGCGGCTAGGTTTACGGTCGACGCTTGTGTGGAGCGGTCGTTTCAGAAGTCTCCACTTTATGGGAGCGGCCGGAGGCTCGCTCGCTATAATGGGGCTCAGGCTCGGCCTGGGGTTCGTCAGCGACGGTCGCTTTCGGCGATCTTCGTTGCCGGTTCGGTCTTGTTGAACGAGCGGGATCTGACTCATCGCTCATGCTGTGCCCCTGTTATGCGTGGCCTTATGAGTTTGCGATCGGGGTATCAGTCAACGCTGTCGGATGTCCAACCTTCACTGACGCGCCTCCTTGTGAAGCGGACGGGCGAGCCATGGGGATTGTTCGTCTGGCGACTCAGCGGGGATGGCAAGGAGCGACTTGTGGTGCTTGAGTGAAGGATTTGTAGAAGGAGTGATAGCGTACGAACAGATCTGGGTGGAATCACTGTGTTGCGTGCTGTTGGGTATTCCGCTTGTCGAACGGACCGGACGCCGCAATGCAGCGGGTTCTTTGTGGTGGCCAAGGAGACGGAGACCAGCGGGGAGTGGAATGAATACGTTTGTGGATATTTCTCTGTGGAGTGATCGGTGTGACTGCTGACGGTCGGGATGAAGGTGCTGAAGAGAGCGGCATTGTCAAGTTGTGGCCCAAAACCCAAGTTTGCGCTTTGATTGAATGTCTGCCCGCGTGGGGAGCTGAATGGTGCACCTCCATTTATGCGAAGGCATGTTGAGTATCAGCGCCGATCGACATATGAGTCTCACGATGTTGATACAAGTCGGGCCCTTCACGGATAGGCCGGGAACGTAGAAGTTAATAGTCGCTAGGAAACTGGGACCGGAGGTGGACTGTCCGTTCATGGGAGAGCACTGCGAGCTGCGATGGACGTAAGGGTGTTTTTATTCCCGAGCATAAGTGTCGTGGCCTTGGATATTTCGCAGCGAGGCCAGAGAGTTTGATGAAATCAGCAACCGAGCTTCATGGCTCGATACAATTACAAAAGGACACAGGTCTTCCCCACGAATCCACTATAATAAGAAGACATAATGACAGAATACACACTCAGTTGTATCCAAGGCCGTCAATAGAGCCTGTTTCTTCGGGAGCAAAGTTCCCATATGAGGATCTCTCGCCACCCGACGAGGGATCAACAGGTCTCGTGTCATACGGTGGATCTTCTTTGTGGTTCGAGCGCGGGGTTCCGACGATCGAAGCTAACCGAGGACCAACTGGCGACTCATTGAAGTGGTGAGCCTCCAAGCCTACTGGCAAAGACCCTCGCGCGGGATCGGGAGAGTTGTTGCTGAACCTCCCTCCGCTGAACGTAGAAGAGGGGGAGTCAGGGACAAGAGGCGTTGTTCTTTGTAAATAAGGTCGATAGCGGTAGGGGACGCAAAGCACGGGGCGGGAACAGGTTGTAAGGGCGAACCAAATGTGCCGCGGGGAGCAGGCAGGCCGTCCAAAAGCGGGTCACGACGAGGAAGCCCGGGGGGAGGGGGATTGGTAATTGGGGTTAGGAAGATACGAGGTTACCGGCGGCGAGTCAAAGATAGTTTCACGCACGAACTGGGGATATTCCAGGTTCGGTTGTCGATGTTGTCCGTGATGTACGTTTCATTAATAGACTTTCACCGGTGAAATTATCCCTGCTCCGGTGCCAGAAGGGGCCATCCTTTTCCTGCAAATTGGGAGTAGCCACGCGGGGAAGGCGGACATAAATGCATCAAGGTGAGCTTTTTTGGCAGGAAGGTGTTGGTGTAGAAGCCGCATAGGCCTTGCACATAGACCCTGGGGTCAAGGTCAGGACCATTCGCGAACGCACGTCGAAGTTCAGCGAATACCAGGCGAGGTTCCTCGACGGAATGAACCATCGGATCGCGGGTGGTGGGGCAACCCAGAGCCTCATTAAGTTGCTCTCCATACTCAGAACCCTGTGTGTTGTTCAGCTACGAAGGCTTGCGCCTTACAATAACCGGCGCTCTATGACCACTTATCGATCGGTGTTCTGAGTCTTGAGGGGACTCCCGAGCTGCCTCTGTCAGAGTATATCTCGGAGTCGTGCGGGAACCGTTTCTTCTGTGGACTCGATGGCGTACCCATTTTGCGAGTGCCACCCATTCGAAGTGGTTGTCCACCACCCAGGGTTGTCCTCTTCCATCCTCCTTAATCATAGTGGCGTGAGGTCAATCTTGAGTGTTCACCCCGGAGATTCGCCTTCGCCGCCGCTGACGCCAGAGTTCAAGAGTCCTTCAAGAAGTCTTTCTTGTCTGACATTCCAACGAATCGCTGAGTACACGTCATCCTATCCCCGCCGTCCCCTGGAGTATGCGAGTACACACGAGGCTGATGGAAGAGCTTCATCGAGTGGTCGAGAGCGGCATGGCCTTGTATAGCTAGACAACTCATGAGCTAGCCTTATCTGGGTACTAGTTTAATAGAAGGTTGTTGGGTCCGAATACCGAACCGCTCCACCGCGACTCAGTCGTGTGTATCAATGCCAGTCTTTAATCCACATAGTGACATCAAAGTTTACCGGCACACAGTACTGTCCCGCCTTCGACGCCTCTCTAAACCTACTCACATATCCCGGCTCCTCCTCAGAGAGACTGTTTTGGGGACCGGTATTGAGAGTGGGTTGAAGGCTTGTGGCGGAGCGTGGTATCGGCTTCAGACACGCTAGGGAGATTTATCAGTCGTAACGGTTAATCTCGTCGAAGGTGGCGCCGATCGCATGTGTCCGTAGTTTTTTTGTCTTCAGACGGGGCCACAGCGCAAAGTCTGCTGAAGCTGTCGTCAACAATGAAGTAAAGTGTGATTTTCGCCGGAGATGACCAGAGAGGACACTGCGCGCGTACGAAACTGTACCGTTCGTTTTCCTTTCGCGGCTCGCCCTCCCCTAATCTTTCAATAAAGATATTGGATCTCCGCCTTCCGACCCTAGACGGTCTTACGATGAAAGGCCTTCCCCTAGGCAGTTCCACCTCAAGCCCAATGCACCACCTTGATCCCGGCCATCCTACATTTGTAAATCCTAATTAAATCCTCCTTTTGAAGTAATTCTGAATGGTGTGCGATACCGAGATCACAAGGCTTCTCCTCAGCGCGGCCACTCCTGCGAAATAGAGCGTATAACTACGGATCTTGCTAGATATGAGTGTTCTGTGTGCTCCCAACCCGAGGGCAGTAAGTGTTCCAAATGGCGGAGAAAGGATATGTTCGTGGTTTGGCGCGAACGGGGCCTGTTTCTTCCAGGTGCGCATCCACTCCGCGGGGCCGACAATGCAGTGGTAGTGGCGGTCATTTTGGTGGTCGAGGTTTCAAGTAGAGCTGTGTTACAGCGTGCCTAAATCAGGCGATGTTACTGGATGCGGGTTTATGCGTGTGCGAGGTGTAACAACGAGTATGTTAATAAGACAATCAGGCCTTTGGAAGGAAGGCACAGGCATATTATCATCCATGGCGTCCACTGCAGACGACAACCTCGATGGCAGGCTCGCGCCTCTGCGAATAGCTCGACTTGAAAGTTTTCCCAGTGGGAAAATCCGATTCGGAGAGCTCCGTCGATGATACTACTCAAATGTCTGTTTGTGTGCACCGCGCCGGCCTGCAGAGGAATTGACACGGTGCACGTATGTGCAAAGGCAGCGATTTGTAAGCACCTAGTGTTGCGCTATCTACTGTCCCTTCATGATCTTAGACACATAGTCGTCCATTTGGGTGGGGTGGTACAAAGCTCTGTATATAACGACGTATCATTGAGCGGTCTCTCGTCCGTCCTGGTTCTGAGTGGACACGAGGAAATATACGTACCTTGCAGTTTGCCCATTTGCGGTAGGTGATCAATAGTGTGGTTAGATGAATCGACAAAGAGATAAATCCAAGACCGAGGGGCAACAGTCGCGCGATATGAATGGTATTGGGACGTGCGCATCTAGCGTTCGGGTGATGCATTCACGCATGCCCGACCTCCGAGTTCGTGTCAATAGCGTTCTTTCCCTGTGTCGGAGACACGCGTCCAGCAAGCGAAAAGACGTTCAGCATTACTGCTCGCTTAATTTGGTGGACAAAAATGCGGAGCGGCTGGCGCAGTACCTTTGAAACCGTTAATCCTTGTTAACTTTGATCTGTACAGGTAGCAAAGCAGTGGAAACAAGTCGGATAGGCGCCTGCGCAGGAATTAGACCAGTTTTGCTACGCAACTGAGCGCGGTCTTTCAAACCTTTGAGAACGAAAAACCTTCGGCCAAGTACCGCCAAGGTTTCGGTGAAGGTAGCGGAGGAGCTATGCATTTTCATTAGAATACATTGGAACGACCCGTCAGGGTCATGTCACGCACTGTCATAGAATGTAGGTTCCACCGACAACGGATCTGCGATCCTTTGTGTGGGAAAGCGGAAATCCCTCCAAACTGCACCGTCCTGATTGAAATGGAGATACGCCAAGTATGATTGGCAGAGCAAAAAAAGACGTACCCAAGTCGAAAGACGATAACACGGTTTGTATGATCAGCAGCACGTAAGGAAGTCCTAGGGAGATTGGAAGGCTTCGGGAACCAGTACACGTGTCAACGTGGCAATGAGTGCGCAGGATGAGTCGGGGGGCCAGAACGCGAGCATCCATGGCCGTAGTGGCTTCTCGCCTCGAGACCACCGTCCTGCGACCCAACCGGCGAACATCTGGAACGGAAAAGTCGATGAGGACAGCGATGGCCAAGTCCTCTCGTCCCGAGGCAACTGACCCTTCTCGACCAGCGATGCACGCCTTGAGCTGATCTCGTTGCTGCGTCATTACGGCCACCCAGCCGATTTTTTTGCAAACAAGTGTAAAAGACAGAGGGAAACCGTGATACATCTAGATTTTGCAGACATCAGCAGTCGAGTAGTCGGCAACAGTTTTTGCGGCGGCAACATACGTCTAAGTTTGCTTTTGTCAGATGTTCCACATTGTGGTGTATACAGACCTTGATGCTAGAGGTCCTCAGTCAACTCACAACGGGACTCCTTATCCTACGAAGCAATATGTAAACGATGAGAAACAGCGGCGTGCCTTAAAATCATGAGAAGCATGCCTCGTGTGACGAACAACAGCCAGACAGTAAACGGCGAAGGAGAGCGCGGCACAGAATTGCATGTACGTGCTCAAATAGAGACGCGGAACACCCCATCTCTGACTAGCGACAAGTTGAGCACCACGACGAATGATAGAACATTCGTTCCAAGACGTAACGAGAATGACTCGCTATTAAAAGCAAGAAATACGGTGAAAGAAAGGACGCGAAATAGCCGGTATTAAGGGCCCTATGGTCTGGCAAGTTGCTGGGCGTATGGTAAGTTATCCTTGTGAGAGTAGAGTAAGAGCCCAGCCTGTCCAACAATCGTCGTGTGAGTGTACAGAATGAGCAAGCCGGACGAAATGCCCTTCATAAATACCGTTCCAGTATACATAGCGCGATATCTTATAAAAAGCATGAAATAAACGCAAAAAACCATCAACAGGGCAAAGTTTCGACCGTCTACCTTGTGTGGGTGACGATAATGTAACAAGCCGTTGTGAACGCCACAAGATTAGCGAATAAAAATGCTCTGAAGGCTAACGTATCATTGAGACTGGTTCACGCCTGAGATTTTCGGGATCTGTTACTGACATGGTTCATGAATTCTTCGGCATTGGAGTTTGATATAACCAGCATGAGAGTGGCCAATAATTTTAGTTGCATGGGTATAACGATCCAGGATTTGCGGCGGACCTATGGAAGGAAAGAATAACGAGTCTACTATTGGGGACCATAGTTAGCTTTCAGAGAATATGGGTAGCTCGACAGCGAAAAAAAAGATGGCTAGTTGAGAATAATGACAAATGTTCTCGTAGAAGTGAACGGAAGTGAGCCTGTCGCTATATGAGCTTGTGCAATAGATGTCAATGAAGGGTGTGGCCTAGCCTAAGATACGCTAATAATAGACCCCAACTGACCGCAGTGAGGTTAGTAGGGTATATATGATAGGTACATGTCGAGTTGACTTACGGGGGAAAGCCCTGTAATAAGGTCTTGTGTATGTCAAGTTAGTCGCGCGTGTAGTAACGAATAGGGCCGCATTCAGACGAGAGAATAACGAGGAGGACCATGGCGCGCGGCGATGTTGTCCTTTAACGCTGACATGTGCTTCTTCTCTCTTGCGAGAGGTATGCTAATTGCTCCTCCTCAATCGTTAAACCACACCTCCGCCGCCTGCCGCCTCCTCATCCCCTCCCCCCCATGAGCAGGCTTAGCTCAACCTTCGTCCCCCTCTCCATCAGCTGGCGTCCGGTCAAGCCATTCGCCCCTTGATAACTTCGAGGGGTCTTTTGGGGCGTACGAGGCTGAATCGAGATGCTTTCCAACGACGGTAACGTGCGCTCTTGGAGTCCATGGGGCATGGAGTCCGTCGTCCACTCGGCGGCCCCCCCCCCATTCTCGAACGAAAATGGCCGGTTTTCTTCTTTTTTTACTTTTCAGTATTTTTTTTTCCCTACGTGGCGGATCGCTTTGGGAGTTAGTGGTAGATCATGCCCTGCCGCTACAGTTCCTGGCTGTGTCGCGCGTCGCGCTGAGCTGGAACTCCGGGATTCGGCTTATGTAAGCATCCACACAAGCCGCATTTGGCAACCGTGTCGTCACACCTTGGCAGCTCGTTTCACCAATTGGTAACGGTCAATACATATATGATATATCTCGAGTCTCTCTGTGATCCTACACAGTTTGTGTGTAGGATGAATCAGCGGAGAGACGTGAACAGCAGAAACTGCTATAATTACTGAACTTCTAAAAACATAATATATTATATTCACTAGTTGAATCGAGATAGTCCTACAATAGCATTTCGAAGAGGTAGAGAAGTATTCAGTGAAAGTGAGCACTGGATCATCTTGCCCACAACTCCGGAGTACTCCGGATGGAAACGCGAGTACATTTTTTTTCGCAGGGAGAGACGAAAGTCGAGTGGACAGCGGGAAATGCATTTTCTATCTGAGTTCGTGTATAAGGCCTGTTATGATCTTCACATACCGGCGCGACACGTTCGTGGGTGGCTGTGGTTTGGAATGGCTTCTCTTAGGAATACATTCGCGGGTTGCGAGGCAGAAGTGTTTCTTTGAATCGCGTTTGAACCCAAGATCGTGGCCGATCCGTGGTTTCGCCGACGTCTATACCCAGCTTGGTCGTGTTTCCCCCTTTGAATCAACAAGAAGAAAATCTAACCGCTATGTCTCAAGACATCCAGACGAAGCTTTCTGCCCTGATTTCTTCGGTGACGCTCAGAGCATCTTCTTCTGAGTCCAGAAGCATTCTCATGCACATGCACATGACTTTGGAAAACATTTCCCAGAGACGCAATGACATGACTTTCAACACATTTCCCAGAGACCCTTGACTCTGGCCGCGAGGGAGAGAAGCGGAAGCTCTTGTCTTTCCTCTCCGATTTCCGAACCCTATTAGACAGCTATATCTCACTGTGTGGATTCCGTGTGCATCTTGCCCACGCCGGGTAAACGCTACTCTACGCTGATACAACGACCTTTCACAACGTTTGCACGCTCGTCCTAAGTTGTCCGCGCGCGGCTGCCCAAGTCTGGAGCGATATGCCCACGGGGGGGGGCGGCAAGAAAAGCCTTGGATCATCCATGCAATGAGACAGGAGGACTCGACGCCTATGTCGGCCTCAGCAGAACAGGCTTGCTGCAGCCGTGAGTAAAGATAAGTGGTGTGCAAGCTGGCCGGTGCGTGGTTCGGCGGGGCGCGTTGGTTGGGCCGTTCGGGGCAAGAAGTTCGCCGAGTGATGGCAAGGTGAGTATCGCGTGCCCCGCTGACCGCGGTACGGCGTTGTGTCAGACCTCACCGTGGCCGCTTTCGGTATCTTGCTGCCTAGCTTTGTGCCAACACATAATCTATTCCTTCTTTTCCAGGCCACAACAAGATGTACGCTGAAGCGCTGTCCTTTCCTTAACGTGAACCATACACCTAGGGCTCTGAGCCTCAGTCGCCTCGAGCAGGGTCGATGGGATCTGGGTTCACTGCCACTCTACCAATGGGCGGGGCAGCAACTGCGGTCGCTGACTCTACCCCCACTGTCATTTACCCCCGCTTCCGGCCCCTCGGTGCGGTCGGGGTGCCCTCAAAAGAATGCGCCTCCGCCTCGCCACTCGCCGCACGTGGGGGGGGCAGGACCGCACGTATCCTTTTGGCCATGCTGCTCAGGACCAGCTCCCACGCCGGATTTCTGGAGGTTACCTCTGAATCGATAGCTCGTGCAGCCACACGCGCGCATTCCGACACGCCGTCAAGCGCAGCGCTCAGGTCTGGCTCGTGATCTGCGCCATATTTGTGGGGGGCCTTCCAGGGCATTCTCGCCGCCGAAATCTCTGAGACGGCAGACGTGAGCAAGGCTCGCGTCTACTGCGTCAACTCGCCTTCCAGTCTCACCAATGGGAACCGAACGCGAGTGGCGGCAACGGTACAAGCCCACGTCTCGTCCTCCGCCTCACCGACCTCGTCTGGCGCATCGACCAAGAGTGCTGCCGGGTCCGGGACCAAGACCGCATCTGCGTCCGCCTCTTCCACTCCGACCTCTGCAGCTTCGTCGCCATGGAAGATCCTTGAGAATTACGTGAGTGAACCCCGCCTTGTTGGTGCTCGCTGTATCTCACAATAAAGACATACACAATAGCAAGGCAACTCGTTCTTTTCGGGATGGGACTTCTTCACTGGCAGCGATCCCACTAACGGTATCGTGACCTACATCGACCAGAAGACAGCAGTATGTCCTCAATCCGTCTCACAGCCCTGACATCGCGGATTATAACATTTTCACATTGTAGCAATCTGCAAACCTCGTTGAGATCAACAGCGATGGATAATGCAGTCATGCGCGTCGAGACCACTCCTCAAGTCCAGAATACTCGCCCGAGAGCATTCGTATTACCCACTCAAAGACATATACCGGCGCTCTTCTCATCATGGACTCGGTGCATATGCCCGACAGGATGCGGAACATGGCCGGCGTTTTGGAGCAATGGACCAACACTGGCCTGCCGGTGGAGAGATTAGACATTGTAGAAGGCGCGTACATACTTTCGACTTTCTACTGCTCGCAAGCTGATGGTTCTCTCCAGGCGTGAACGACTACACCAACAATCAAGCAACGATCCACACCAACCCCGGCTGCTCATCTCACGAGTAGTAGCTCCTCCACTCTGGGATCTCCGGTACAGTCGTCCGGCGGCACCAACTGCGCTGCCGCGCAGACAGGAAACCAGGGCTGTGGATGTTCGGGCCGCGACAGACGCACGAACTCGTTTGGCGCTGCCTTCAACAACAACGGGGGTGGCGTGTATGCCAGTGAGTCGAACCCCTTTCATTTGTGGTAAATTCACAGCTCATGACGCTCGCGAAGTGCAATGGGACGAACGCCGGGATTGCTATATACTTCTTCCCCGGGACTCCATCCCTTACAGATATAACCGAACGCTCCGTTGCCCGATAAGTGGGGTACACCCCTGGGACGTTCTGGCCTGCAGCCGGCTGTAACCCGTTTACCTTCTTCAAACACACACTCACGGGCCATCTTCGATACGACCCTCTGGTGCGTCTACTATTATTGGCTCACCGCTACAGCCTCATGCTGATTTTGGCCTGCCTGCGTGTTGCCGCAGGCGCGGCGATTGGGCAAGGCGGTGTGTGGAGCGGCTCAGGCATTCCCGGCCAGGATCAAAGTTGCGCTGCCCTCACAGGGTCCTCAACGTGTGAAGACTGGGTCCGCAACACGGTGCTAACTTCACGGAAGCCTGTAAGTAAATCACGCCTTTCACGCAGAAAAAACAATGTCAACTCAAGCATCCATTTGTATAGACTGGGATAGTCAAGTACGTGCAGATTTATCAGACTTCGTAACCGGGGCTGGATACCTGGGGACGCTGCGCGATTATTTGGGATGGATTTTGTCGGTTGCTTGGATATATACGCACATGACGACTTACGACATAACGTCTTGCATGCTTATCTAATGGGTTCTTATGAACATGTTTATAGAGTGTATTGTGTAGTGTATCATACGTGTAACAATCTCTTTTGCGTCATTTGGAGCGAGCTCGATGGCAACTTGAGCATATCCCCACTGTCGCTGCGGTAGCGAGTGTTCGGGGTCCTCACAGTATGATTGCAACCCTCGAGGCGGCCGTCCGACTCGGGTGCGCATTTGTTGCTCAGCCATGTCCATCTCGGAATCGACAGTAAATCAACTGCTCATTCAAAACTCTCAATTTTTCAGCAAGCAACCTATGCATGATAATTGATTATGACTTGTTGTTCCTCGAAACCTGCTATCCTGCTCCCAGTAAGCTTTCAAGCTTCAAGTCCATACCACGATTAGGACATTGAACCGGCATGCCATCGCCGGGAGGCGAATTGGCGATCTCATGAACAAAGCTTACAATCAGATTCTGGACGGCCATTTTGTCTCGGGGTACGTTCTTGTGTTGGATGAACAAGCTTTGTTGATCTTGGGATTGAATACAGATTTGCGTTGTGTTTGCCAGCCGCTAATGATAGAACCTCGAGGCCCAAATCCCCAACGCAGCCGGACACACCAGAGACGTTCCGTCGACACGTTTGCGCTTTAATCCGGATTCTCACATATAACCCAGGAGACCATCCAACGAGGGTCTTTCGCGCACGCCTCGAGTGACTCCACCGGTGCGGCGCTGCGAGAACGTTCTTCTTCCACTCCATATACCCGGCTGCGCCTCCGGGCTTCTCTCCTCTAACCAATCCCTCCTCTCCTTCCGTACACCATCCTCCTCCGTATCTCTGGGTACGATGTACATTCACACCCCCCTCATTATATATTCTCCTCGCCAATCTCGCTCAGGTCTGCCGACGCCAGCCTACTCACGCGCGGCTCGGAATCACTCGCACGCGCCGCCACGCGCGCTCACCGTAATGTCTTCAAACGCGGTGCAGGCCTTGCGCGCGACGTACGCCTGTCAGTCCGCGGCATCCTCGCCAACGACGCACAGCAGCCCGCGGCTATAGGGAACGCCAAGATTGTACTGCGTGAACTCTCCATCGCCGGGGCTGCTGCCCAACAACGGGACCAACACTAAGGGCGGTGGTACGAGCACGTCGCCCGCAGGTCCCTGTGGGAACAGCTACATCGCAAACGGGAACATCACCGAGCCCGAGTGCTTCGTCTTCCGCATCACACGTCATCGTGGAAGCTGCTGCAGACTTACGTGCGTGCATTGCATTTGCTTTTACCTGCAGCGCCTCAGGTTACACGTTTATGCAGCAAGGCACCTCGTTTTTCGACGACTGGGGTTTTTACCACTGGGGGCGACCTGACAAATGGTCTTGTGACCCATATGTAGACGAGAATACGATGAATACTGCGGTATGCGTCAGTCGGCTCCCGTCAATAAACAGTTACTGACTATATGGACCTACAGAAATCCGCTAATCTTATAGAAGTGAACAGCGCCGGAAATGCTGTAATGCGCGTGGAGACACTCCCCAGGTTTCCAGTACGCGTCAGAGCATTCGGATCCAGACGCAGAGGACATACACAGGGGGCATTGCTTGTGATGGACTCCGTACACATACCTACTGGGTGTGGAACGTGGCCGGCGTTTTCGGATGTGATGCCTGGACCTAACTGGCCAGCAGGAGGAGAGATCGATATTGTTGAAGGTGCGTCGTCATCATGGTGTCAGTGCCCATCATTTCAGACCGTTCAATCGCGAATTATGGGTGTTCACGACTACACAAACAACCAGGCGACACTTCATACCAGTCCAGGTTGCTCATTATCGAGCTCAAACCCATCCACGCTTAGGAATAAGCGGCACCCTCGTCGGTTATGACGTGGCACTGACTGTGCTGCTGCTGACCACTGCAACGCTGGTTGCGTCGGTATCCGTTGGCCAGCCAAACCAACTCCTTCGGAGCGGCGTTCAACAACAACGGAGGAGGCGTGTATACTAGTAAGCACCTTGATGTCCCGGAGCGAGCCCAGCTGAGCCCCCTTGTAGTGAAATGGGACGACACAGGCATCGCAGTGTGGTTCTTCCCACGAAACTCGATTCCCTCAGACATAACTGCCAATGCTCCGCAGACCCAGTTCCTGGGCAACCCCGATGGCCTCGCTTCCCCGCTTCCAGCTGTAAGCCTTCGACCCTTTTTCTCTGATCATCAAGCCATCTTCGACATCACACTCTGGTACGTCTTTCCGTTTGCTATACTTTTGAGGAGGCGGCTCAAATCAAAGATCCAGTGGGTGACTGGGCGGGTTGCAGTGTGGGGTTCGCGGGAGTACCTGGTCAGGATCAAGAGCTGTAAGCGCAAATAACCGGTGTCGCGCAATGTCAAGACTACGTCCTTAACCCCGGAGCAAACTTTACGGAAGCATGTGAGCTATACGGTTCCTCTTGCATATGGGCATCGCTGACCCCTTGCTCGCAGATTGGGGAAGTCAATATGTGCAGATATACGACCAAGCGTCATGATTCGGACTTTTTGCAGACAAGTATTAGACTCCAAGGCGGGGATTCCTGGACTTTATGATTTAGATAGCGCATTGTATCATGTAGCCATGCTCGTATTCACGATTATATGTACACTACTATCATCGTATATCAACAGCGAACAACGTTTAAACCCTTCATGCGCGTGCCCCCGACACAAGCCTGCGCCTCTACTGGAGCTATTTTTACCCGACGTCCAACACTAATACACCCCTTTCCTCACGACCGATGCTGCGAGGCAAATTTCTGGTTATAGTGCAGTATATTTCCGGCTCAAATACAGTTTAGTCAGAGCCATCGTGGATCATGCACAAGCTTTGCTCGTGTAGCATGATTGGGGGGTCGGGTTTCGGGGTCCCACACGTGACCGTGACCTACAGGCGCGACTTGGGCTCGAATGTCGCGTCTGGTTCGTTCATAGTATCTGTGCACAAAGTACGCTCGTCACAGCTTAGACTCAGGAGGTCTTACTCCCAGATTCACTCTCTCGGCGACTGGCTTTAGCCTCACTCAAATCGCATTACCGCGTTAAATCGTAGTGATGAAACCGGCTCATCCGGCCACAGAAGTGGTTGTCATAAGCTCTGATGACGACGACATTGCACCCTCTCCGTTCCGTAAGTAATGATATAGTGTAACCTGGCTGTAGCTATGCTAAATTATATGTCTTTTGCATACTCACCGCTGTGGAATACCCACCAGTGGACCTCACCGAGCTCGTGTTTTTCGAAACCCACACCTGGACGAATAACAGATGACTCTGGGCAGAAGGCTACAAGGCCAAGATTTTTGGTAGCGCCAGCTACTTCTTTGCCTGCGTCTGGTGCAAAAATGGCCGATGTGTTCCCCCGTGTGGTCTCGATATCGTCGTCAGAGGATGAAAACGGCTGACGAAAACCCCATGGACCCTTTGCTCTATTCTCCAGTGAAGGCGAGCCATAAAAAACGAAGTGATAGACCTTACGCTTAGCTCTTCCGAAGAAGACGGAGGGTCTGACTCTGACCTTGAAGAGAGGCATCATGTCATCTCGCTACTCGAAGAATCACCTCCACCTTCAACTGCTCCTCGTCTCAAGAGGCTGATTAAAGGTTCACGTCCCTCTATGCGACACGAATCGTTCCGGAACTATCACGGACGACTCTCAGACATCCAGGGATCTAACTCCTCATGTCGCAGTCGACACCAAGGCCAATCCCAAGAGTCTTCCAGATAGCCTGGAGCCATGGCATACGCACCCGCGGCCGAGCAAGAGTGGCCCCAACTATACTCAACACAGAAAACTAGTGATATCTCCCAGCTCCTTGTCGAAGCGAAGACACCTGAGCCACGACTCAACGAACCCTCGGGTGACTCCGACTCTGGTTCTGAGCCACCTTTGAAATCACGGACAACGCGTGCTTTGAGCCCGACGAAGAAAGGAAAAGCACCACGCATCTCCAAGAAGGCCTTACAAGCTGCTGAGCAAAAGAGACGCGAGACATATGCTCAAAAGCTATTCAGTGAGCTGAACCAGTCCGTCTTCAAGGGAGGGCTTCCCGAGGAGACCGCACTGAAATGGAGCAACCGACTGCTTACTACTGCTGGTAGAGCGCGTTGGCGACGGTTAGTATGCCCGTTGAAGTTGCAGGCCAGCACGGCAGGGTCCTTAATTCTCGCTACAGCTCGCGCGACGGGTCACCAAACAACGGAGATTGAACTTGCTACGAAAGTCTTGGATTGTGATGGTAAGAGGTACTGATGACACGCGATTTTGTCTTGCTGATTTGTTACGTTACCGCACAGAGCGAATACGAAATACTTTGTCTCACGAAATGTGTGTATTCTTCAAGGTCTTTGCGGTATGACTTACATATCTTTGTAGGTGCCATTTGGCTTGTTGGATTATCAACGGGGATCCCAAGGAAGGACACGGCAGGGCCTTCAAAGCATGTAAGTTATTACTATCGGGATAACTTCCCTAGGTGTATGATACATTTATTCTGTCGCACAGGGCAGCAAAAGTGACCAGAAAAAGACCCGAAATCGTCGTCAGTGTGAGTAGTTGTACAATACACAACCTTCGCGAATGACTCACGTAGCGCTATCAGACAAGACACAACTACGAGATCAACTATCCATATGAATGGGGTAAAGTGTTCACAAGCTGTTCTCATTTGCTTGTACTTTCTGAAATCGGAATAGAGTGTGACCATTGTGCAAAAGTGTATGTTGAGGTGTCCGAACAGCCATCCAGATTCTGACCAGTTCAACAGCTTTACGGACGCTATAGTAAATCCATCAAACCGCGACGAATGCCGTCAGTATGCTATTTCAACCCTTAGAGCCGAAGCATATCTGACATCATGCGCAGGCTGTGGAACTTGTAAGGTTGGTAAACTTGTACCGCTTTTCACACCACCCGTGCTGTGAAGTCGCCTACCAAGACGAAGGTTGTTGGCCAGACGTCTATACCTAGGCCAGGTTACGCCTTGTGGTCTGTTTGAATACATCGATAACTAATACGGCATAACTTAGACGTATTGCACGCAGTCCATACGTTAGCGCAATTGTTAGTAGAAAACGGCGCTGGGCCTCACCCTCGTCCCGCGCTACACCCGAACGCTCCGAGGGAATTACGCCGAGGATCAAACAGGATATGTAGTGTAGAAAGTGCATACATCGACACCTTCTGACTTCTGGTTGCCGCGGAGGGGAATTGAAGCGCAATTGGAATCTCTTACAATAGAACTGGGTAGAGTAGACCTGTTGCAGACGGGGACAGATCTTTAATCACTACTAAGTAGTTTTGTCTTGATGGAGTGAGCTATCGGATTACTTACGCCGGTGAATACTATGGTGAATGTCGTATAGTAATTTTTTAAGACACGCTACAGTGGGAAATGATAT
This sequence comes from Phlebiopsis flavidoalba, assembly GCA_035772785.1. Taxonomy (NCBI): domain Eukaryota; kingdom Fungi; phylum Basidiomycota; class Agaricomycetes; order Polyporales; family Phanerochaetaceae; genus Phlebiopsis; species Phlebiopsis flavidoalba. The sequence goes on along the minus strand of JAOCPU010000009.1, from coordinate 815,054 downwards.
TCAAAACGATGTTGTGTTTTGCCACAGTTGTACGCCGTGTACATTGCAGGTTTAATCATGACAAGAATATTAGCCCTTGCGAAACCGAGCTTGAACGCACCAAGGCTAGTTTGGATTATTTTGCGTGATTGTCACCGAAGACCCTGTTTACTTCGAATCTCTAGTCTGGAGTTGAGTCACTCTCTAAAAAGAGACTTTTGGCTTCGGGAAATTGGAATTGAGTCGCGGTTTCACGATTCAGAGGGGAAACAAAAGTTTAGTTCAAAGGCAGCAAAAGAACTAGCCCACCGCGAGGGTCGAACTCGCAGCCTTCAGATCACATGGTGTGATGACACCCGCACTCGTAAGAGTCTGACGCTCTATCCGATTGAGCTAGGCGGGCGATATCAATCGCTAATATTGAGTAGTCACAGCCATATCGCGGTATCAACCGGCGGAGATAGTATTAAGATCAAACCTTATTCTTGCGACGTCCACGAACCTTATTCCCCGTTGTGCAGCAGCAGCGACCTCCTCAAAGTCTCCGGCAAGGTCTGTCCTTCAGCATCCCTGCGAGTTCGGCGACCGAATCTAACACCTTTCAATCAGTCACCGTAAAATCCCGTCAAAATGACCCACGACGCCGTTTGGTTCTCTCGTCCCCGCAAGTACGGAAAGGGCTCCCGCGAGTGGTGAATACCTGCTTTCACCTCGGCGACTTCGTGGAGCATAATTCACTAATGTCTTCAACGTGTGTAGCCGTCACTGCGCCCACCAGGCTGGCCTCATCCGCAAATACGGCCTTGACCTCTGCCGTCAGTGCTTCCGCGAGAAGTCCGACGCTATTGGCTTCAAGAAGGTACGTAGACATGTCGCGGCCCACTGTGCAAACCCGTTGGCTAACTATCAACCCGTAGACTCGGTAAATTGACACGTCTTCCACCTCCAGCCTCCCTGCTCTCGGTCTCTCGCATGCTGTCATACCTCTCTCGCACTCTTCCCGCTGTACGCTTCACTATGACTTATTGAAGAAACCCATATACAAACTGGATGTTCTTGGAGTGCGAAGGGAGTCTTACCTATCACCGTGCTCAACAAACTTCCCTCAACGAGAAGCCATAGTGTGAATCACAACGCGATGGTATCAAATAGTTGGGGCCATATGTACATGGCGCTAATTATACTTCAAGTATATGGCAGACAACCGGATGACAGAGTGCTGAGAGCGAAGTCAGAGAAAAAATGAACCCACCAAAAGGAATAGCAAGTGAGAAATTGCTGTACATACACAAATTGAGAAGGAATAGCCTAACCAACGTTGCAAACAAATGACACGAAAGGGATGAAAGGGATGCAGTGACCGTGTCCGTTATAAATATCCACCTTGCCCAGCACCGACCAGAGCAACCGCTCTAAAACGCAGGTTCTAATGCCCTTGACTGCTAGTAAAGGCCTCACGGACGCTCCTGCGAAGCTCCTCATGGTCGCGACCCATCATGCTCTCCCTCGCACGGCTGTCGATGAGGGATCCGGCTTGCTTTTGGGACGCAGGTGCGCTGGGGGTCATGACACTATCCGGGTCACCATCTGTAAACTCCAAAAATGCGCCGCGGGCAAGTTGCTGTATTTCTCCCTGTCCTTCACCTGTTTCTGTGTCTATGGTACGAAATGATGCGAGCCATGCGACCTGGGGGTGCCACCAATCGAGGATGCTGGGAGTGGAGGTAGCGGGTCGCAGCAAGCTGACGGATGTTAGGTATTAAACTGCCCGAGTTGCGTATGCTGCTAATCAGCTGAGGATCTGAATGCGGCGTAAGTACGAACCCTGGAAGGAAAGTGAAGATAAGAACACATACCACCCGACTCCAACAGTTTGGACGATGGTCCACACCGCGATGTGTTGGAAGGTAGCATCGGGGCTCGTGAGGAACCGATACAGGTATTTGTGCATACCACCATCTGGCTTATCCCACACGTCGTTGAAGGCGGAGTAATCATCGGCAGGTTGTCCGCCCGTCTGCGACCAAACGATGTTTGAAAAGTAGTATGTGGAAGGCAAACACAGAGCTCACCCTTCGATGATAGATTTCCCGAGAGCGGCCGCACTATTACCTTGGACTTCGGAGCTCTGCGAGTTGGTAAGGGGAATTAGAACCTCACAAATGCCCATCTCAAGCAGCTGGCCCTTGAGCTCGTCTAAAATGAGATCAATTTACGAAGCTGAGCAGAGAATCGCCCGAATGCCTACCGCTTAAGGCCAAGACTGCAATGCATGCAGTCATTTCAGATTGAACGTTCATCGGAACCTCCAATACGAGCTCCTTGATGCTTTGCACCGCACCAGCCTTGACGATGGCCAACTTGTTCTTCTCCGAGCTAGCAGCGAGATTGCGGAGGGTAGAAATGGCATGGCATTGAACTTCCTCGTTGTCTTTGAACGCCAACAGGTTGATGAGAGGCTCTAGGAACCCAGATTCAATGATCGGAGACTCATTCTGGGGGTGAATGGAAACATTCCGGACGCATGCAGCGGCGGAGAGTATCAAAGGGAGATATGTGGATTGCAGAAGACGAAGCAGCGATGTAAGACCGTCACATTTGACGATCTCGAGTTTGGTATTTCTCTGGAGCAGATATCAGTGTGAATCCAATGAACAAAAATGCCTTGCGCGCACCGTCACTAGCGAGGTTGCGAAGGGCAAGTGCCGCTTGACACTGAACCTTGAGACTGGTACTCTCCATGAGCGACACGAGGCTTGAGACTAGCTTCGGCTCTGTTTGCGCAAGCTTCTTCCTGTTGGTTCCTGTATAAGCGTCGTTAGTAAGTGGTGTATGAACAATGTTGGGCAACACATCGCTTACCGTCCACGGCAAATGTTGCTCAAAGCGGTCGTACAATAATATTGCACGTCAGTATCTTGAGAGTTCAACAGGGCTCACAAGGACCGGGATGGCTCCGGCGTTCACCAGCTGTTGCCTATTCTCGTCTGTAGAATAAAGCGTCAACGATAGGCCTACCCACTTGCATACAAGATGTACCAGAGTGTGTCATATTCAGAAGGGCTCCCGTAGCATTACGCTGGACTCGCATATCTTTCGAACGTGCCAAGCGCGTTAAAGGTACGAGAGCACCGGATTTGGCGATCTTCGTCTTGTTGTCGTCTGTCGGGTAAACGAGGATGAGGACCCACGGTATAAGTATAGAAGTCGCAAACATGCTGACCATGAGTCGCAAGGTTGGTTACGCAACCAACGGCATTGCATTGAACTTCAACGTTAGGACTAAGCATTTGCCTAATGAGAGGCTCGAGACCGCCAAGCTTGACGATGAGCAATTTGTTGTCAGCTAGAGACGGTTAGTCAAAGCGTGAAATGATGAAGGGTCGTGAACTCACTGTTAACGGCAAGGTTTCCAAGGGCTGCACTTGCAGCCCGCTGAACCTCTGTATCGTGGCTGCCCAAGAGGAAGAGAATGGGATCCAGCGTATCACGGCCGACAGGGCGGACTTCCTTCTCGGTAATTTCGGCAAAGGCGAGAGCTGCACTACGTTGTAGGTCAACATTGTCGGAAAATGAGAGTGTGGTCAACGCAGAGAGTGGCGATCCAGCGAAGAAGTTGGTATTCGTTCGGTCATGCGATCAAACTTCCTATGAGCAACGGTAGGGTAAAGCGCGGCGACTGTTGTGACCCACTTTCCAGATATTGGAGAAGGTCCGCTACAGCCTCGCGCTCGTTCTCCAGCAACAAGGGTTCGTATGACTGTGATTTGCGAGAGCGGACTGCGGGTGGAGCGACAACCTAGTGAGGACTGGATTCGGACCCGACTAAGCGCAAAAACTGACAGCATGACTCGCAGCAGCTTGATGAAACGGCGCCCATAGCTTCGTGTGTGGCTAATATATGTGGAAGCGGCAGACTGAGCGGAGGAAAAGGAAGAGGAGGGGCAGGAGGACCGCGAGGTGAAGGTGTGAGGAGAGTCTGGAGAAGCCAAGGCAAGAGTTCGGCGCCTGCGGATCCTCCTCCGCGCACGTGATCATGCGCGGGACGCTCGTGTGAGCGCTGGGCCTTTGTGGCGGCGAGATTGTCTGCCCGTGCTGGCGACGGTGTATACAGGCCTTGGTGCGTCATTTGCGCTGACAGCGTAGCTTCATTGTGCAAGCCTTGACAGCGAGCGCATTGATATATGCTGTGACTCGAACGATGCAAAACAAAGCCTGCTGCTCTCGCCACGGCCGTCGCACTGCTGTAACAACCCAATGTGCTGCGCACAGGCAAGGCGATGTTTGCTGCGTATGCATTCACGGAGCAGTCCACAATATAAAGGGAATTTTATCAAAGAAATGCTGCAATAATTCAGCCTCAATGTCCTCTCCTCCTGAAGACGACCACACTACGACGGCATTGCCAGTATTGAGCATTCCTCCCATTAGCAAACACACACGGGTACCGTCATATTTCTTCACGTACAATTCTTGTGTTTATTCTACGTTTGAAATCGAGCTCACCTGGTGTCATCGACTCTCTAGGGTTTAGGTCAACACGCGCACAGGCAGTGGGAATCCGTCATTCGTACTCTTGCCGCATATCTTCTTCCTCATGTGAAGTGGGTGCTACCACAGAGGTATATCTCCTGTTCACATATACATTTACTATAGCTGATGTTCAAGCAGTGTGTCGCGTCCAATTACCATGAACGAGGGTCAGGCCCGCCCTGCGTGGTTTGACGTTTTCCACTGCCTCCCTGCCGGTCCTGTGGGATATCAGGGCTATCCGACTCTATCACCAATGTAGAACGCATTATACACAGAGAAATGCAATATGTAGAACAGCCCAACAAGATAGTGCTGGCAGGCTTTAGTCAAGGAGCCGCGTTTAAGCATGGTACTCGCTTTAACTAGCTTGCATGATTTGGGCGGTGTGGCAAGCTTATCCGGCTGGATCCCTCATCTGAGTAGACAGGCAAGTACACCTCTTTTCTTCGTAATTTTGTCCTGGATTGCTGATCTGCCAAAGGGAATGTCTTGTTTTGAGCCATGCCTACCGATTTTCTGGGGCCATGGCGCAGATGACGCCGAAATCCCACTTGAGATGGGTGAGGAGTGTCAACACTTTTTAAAGGAGACTTTGAGCGTTCCTGAACATAAGTGAGTCTTTGCCTTCAAACCTTAGGCAACGTTGAAAGTTTCTGACAATGTCTAGGATCACGTTCAAGACCTATGACGCTTTAGATCATGCTGTAGGCGACCAAGAAGTACAAGATCTCATTACATGGCTCAGGAGTATCTTGCGATAACCATGGTCCTACTTGAACCAAGCCCCAGGTCATCGTCAAATTTATTAGTCGCTTCTAGCTACTGGTACTAACCCCATCCCTAGACCGATGTTGTTTACTGTATCGCATATGATCACGACTTCACGAATAGTGGCTACATTTACACGTCACTAGTCGCAGTTTTGAGACATGCGCTATTCAAAACTTTCCAGAATTTGGCTGGAATTCGGTCACAAACATTAGAGAGAGCTTGAATTTATCGACACGCTTGGCGCTAAACGACCTAAGAACCGGATCCCGTGCGCGGACCTGTCTGACTTGTGGACCATCAGCCTATGCATTGGTTGCGGCAGCTTTTTGCCTCGCCTCCACCCCTCGAAGTCTGTTTTATCTCGTCGCTACACTCATCACATGGAACGCACAATAATCCCAGACAATATGGAGATACGCCTCACCGAAACAGAGAGTGAACTCTGTGCGCTCCTCGACGGATGCACTAAGTGGATGCGAGACCATCACGGAGTTACAACCTCGTGCAGGATAGCGGGTGGGTGGGTACGCGACAAGGTAAGTATTGGCCCTTTATGCCTACAGCATTGCCTTCACTGTGTCCCAGCGACTCACATTCGCGGCATGACTCGATAGCTTTTGGGCATGCAGAGCCACGATATTGACATCGCGTTAGAGGGAATGATGGGACTCCCGTTCGCCGAACTACTTCAAACATATTGCGGTACTGTTAGGGACATTCCAATCGCAAAAAATTGCGAAGGTCGAGCGGAATCCCGATCGTTCCAAGCATCTCGAAACTGCGAAAGCGACCGTGCTTGGCATAGAGCTGGACTTTGTGAATCTACGAAGCGAAGAATACGCCCGAGGATAGCAGGATACCCACACAAATAGTACGAATTTCCATGCGTATACGCTCTCCTAGGACTCACATTGCCGTGCAGGCGTTCGGTACACCTCTTCAGGACGCCCTTAGACGAGACATCACCATTAATGCATTGTTCTACAACGTCCATTCAAAGAACCGTTTGAAGATCACACTGAAAAGGTGGGCAACCTTGATACAATAATACTTAACTACGCTAACACGGTTCATAGTAGGGTCTTCAGGATCTCAATGCTGGAATCATTAGAACGCCTCTTTCACCGAAAAGAGACATTCATGGATGACCCCGTTACGTGTCGTGCGCTGCATCCGTTTCGCCAGTCGGTTTGGTTTCAAGATGGTTCCCGAGCTACAAGCCGCCGCTATGGATGAAAATATGAAATCCAGGTATGTGTGTTCGCATTATCCTACTCTGCTTTATGACTGCACGCCTAGCAGTACGCTCTGAGGACAGAAGAATCAGTCCGAGAACGCATTGGTGAAGAGCTTGACAAAATGACGCAAGGTCGGACTCTTGTATCATCAGCCATACGTCATCCTCACGACTGTACGCCATAGGCAAAAAATCCATTGTTGTCCATTAAGCTCGTTTCAGACCTAAACCCTTGTACTCGTCCATATTCTACATCCCGCCGGCGGTCGCAAAATCATTTCCGCGCAGTTAGGGGCCAGCCAGAGACGCATTAGCAGCAGCTTATGGTCCTCCATACACTTACACGGCCAGACAGTGAACGACTATCGACCGTCCCCCCGCTACATCCCATCCTGCTGGCTGGTGCTACTCACGAGCCATCTACCCAGCCTCGTCTTTATCTAGCGTGTGCGTTGACTCCGTTACCGCTCGATCACGTATGAAGACGCGAAACAGAAACCTCGGTTCCGCCTTGATTGAAGGTGCTATACGGAAGGAGGGAATCCAAGCTGGGCGTCCAAAACCATTATTTGGATGGTGTCACGCGCTCTTTGAAGCCGCGGATGTTCTCCCCCCCCCCCCCCCCCCAAAGCCCAAGAAACCGGCGGCGGAGAATGAACGCGCCAGGATGGGTTATGGGAATGCATCTTCTGATATGTTATATGACTAATAGATTCGGTCAACCAGGTCTTTACCTCTCATGCGTGAAAAAAAAGTCTGGATACACGTCACTCAAAAAGGGGCGTTTTGGTCAACGTCCATCTCTTTTCGCTCGTTCAGGAGCTCGTGCCCTATTCTGGGATGTCGAGCGTGAAGAGCTTAACTGTGAGTCGTGCCTGAGAAGTTCCGAGATTCGGGGCTTACCGCGTTGTCTACAGCTGAGGAGGCGAGTCGGCGAATCAAATGCCTACAACACCTTCATCTCGCAGCGCGGTTGCACCGCGGTCTTCTTCCCTCCACAGTGGATACGCGACCCCTTCTCGATGTAGGTTCTCGACCCCTGCGTGAGCACAGAGGACTGACATGCTTCAAGGGCAAAGGAGATTTGTGAAAGTTCGTGGACGCCAGTAAGCCTGGACCATGGACCGGGGAGGTGTGGTTTGGATCGTTGTGATAGAGTGGCAACTTGCTCATCCAGAAGGGACAAAAGAGCAATGCGAACAATGGCTTCGTGATGAACGGGCCGCCGGCAAAATCGATTTCAACTTGTCTTCCAACGTTCAGCCTTCTCAGGTCAAGCGAGGGCGCAAAAAGAGGGTGGAGCTGACGTGGGACAAAAAAACCGAAGAAGTCAGAAGAGGTAAGCCCGGCTTCGCATTACTGGGATCGATCCCATCATCACGCAGAACGCAGACGGCTGAAGCTCGAGCGTGAGGAGGAAGAAAACATAAGCTAGGTATATTCCGGACATGCGACGATCTATGGTTATGTTGATACAGTGTAGAGGCATAGTAGAGTACCCAGAGCAACAAAAGCACGGAGAAACGGTAGCAACAGACAAGCGTGAAAGGAATTGAAAGCATAGAGCGGGCAAATAAGACAGCAGAAGGCGGAGTGACAGATGTACATAGAGGAGGGAAGACTATTTTGTGAGTGATGATGGTGGGCACGATATCGTGTATAGTTGAGATATAGGCTTATACAAGAGGACGGTTCCAGTCGAACCAGTCGTCCCATTCGGTGTTGGGTCCGAGGCTGCCCACATCAGGAAATGGGAGCAGCCCGCTCGTGGGGCTATCGGTCGAGTCGCTTCTTGTATCCGGGTACATGAGCTGAAGATCAGTACTCTCCGGCGAGTTCATGAGCGATGAAGGTGAGCTCCCGATCTATAGAATAGAGGGTGCTGTTCTGGGACAGGTATTGGGAGATGAATGCGAAAGAGTCTTTGGGTGCGAAGAGAGAGTCCATGGGTGGCACAGGCTCTGGACATTGTAGCTCCTGAGGTCTGGGTTAGCGGATGTCTAGCAGTGTTTTGACCAAGAGCTAACATACCGAGAATGGACCCCATGAGTCCTATGGGACTGTAAGTGGCCTGCGGGCCTAGATCCAGTGTCGGGATGTCTTAACCATGGGTACAAACTCGTAGACGTCCCCACTAGTAGGGCTGCGGAGAAAGATGGCCTCAGGAGTGGGGTGGGGTAGCGTATGCTGTACCGGATCTTCGCTGTTAGTCAGTGTCGGGTTGATTCTTGTCACGATGGGCCACGACGACGGGAGCCGAGGGTCGTCGACTGGATTTCGAGGCGTGGGAAGAGCCAGTGACTGCCATCACTAGTGTCGAGGTGGGGGATCGCTTGTCGACGGGGACTGTTAGCAGCGACTGAGGCCCCGCCCACTCCTCCTAGGAACGCTCTTCGTACGACCGCGCGTCGGCAGCCTTCTGGCAGCGCTCGGCGTCGACTTGTGGGTCGCGTACACTCTTCCTCCCCTTCGTCGTCCTGGTTTCACGCTTGCTTGTCGGAGCGTACCGATATCCAGGATACATCTTCTCGTGCTCCATCTTCTTGACTCTGGCCTGGTCTTCGTACTTCTTGCGTTCGTGTTCATTGAGTCTCTTCCACTCGAGACCGGCAGACAGACTTGCTGATCTCGCGATGGTCGCGCTGTCCACCGGGGACCCGTTTTTGTATTCTCCAGTACTCAGAGCGATACATCATGAACGCGTTGGGAGGACGAGGAATGTGCCCTTCCAGTCTCTTCCTGCGACCGTGCAAGGCGCGTGGCGCGAACGCGGCGTCTTCGGCGCTGTCGTAAACGGGGGGAAGAGAGTCGGGAGAGCTCCCGAAGACGAGTGCGTAGGAGTAGAGCATGTTGCAAGCATGAGTGGCGCGAGGATAAAGTACGCCCGGCTCGCGATCGGGATGCAGAAGCGTAAGCTCGTCGTCGTCGAGCGTTTTCGAATTCTAGCCCGATTTGAGCAAGCGTGTAAGAATGAGAGGGTGGACCCACAAAGGCAAACTTGGCGATAAACCACACTTACCAGGATCGGTGGGCGGACGGTTCGACAAGCGACGCGAGCGGCGGGTGCTACGGAGAGCGGGCAATGTCGCAGATGTGTATTGTGTGTGGAATGTATAGAGAACGAGGGGGGTAGTAGGAGAGCTCGAAGGCAAGTTTATGCGTCCAAGTACTGGAAGACTGTCTTGCCCTCGAGCCCTTCTCTTAAATAAGCTGAACTTTTAATATAGAGCTTAAGAAGAGATGCAGAGCATCCTCGGAAGGCGCCACATGTTTGGCATGAGGTGGGTTCGACTTTTTCCATGGGGCCAATTCTGGAACCCAGAGCACTCCCTGGCTGCGCCCCCGTGTTGTGCCGCCGTTGGTCGGTTTACTCAGGGCAGTTGGCCGTTCTGCGGATCCCACCCGTACAAGCCACTACGCCTCTTGACAGTGCCTGAAGACTACAAGGGCATCATACCGCGCGAGGCTAGCGCAAATTTAGCTGCGTCAGGACCGTCTGAGGATTCCGCAAACGGTTCCGCTCTCGTTTACGGCACATGATAGTGTGAGTGTGCGTGGGATATTGACGACCTCTACATTGTCCACGAGCGAACCCTACAGTGCCCAAAGTGGTGGAGGTAGTCTTGTATGGCGGAGCTACAGGCGAAACGTTGAGTTTCAAACCGTTATATTTCTTGAAATTTATGCTGCGCCGTCACATGGGCTCGCCGTGACTCCCATCTACGGTACACGCACATATCAGTGGGAACGAGTTTCAATGAGTGTTTCAATCGAAGACATAGTTCGTTATGTTATGTGGAATTTACAGCCGTTCATCGTTAACAAAGCATCTAGCAGACAATCCGAACGACGTTCAACACTTCGCCCCGCTGCGGCCTGTAAATAAATCATGCTTAGAGATCGATCAGACGCTGGGATTCTGGTGCTTGTGTGCAGGATTAATGCTCCATATTCGATGACCGGGCCCGTTTCGCACCAGTCGAGTGAGTTTTTCGGTACGTGTGACAATATTCTGGAGTGTATTGGTTTATGCGGAGGAAAGCATTGCCGACAGTAGTTGGCTCAGGACGTCCATGCACACATTCGGGACATTCCAACGACATCACCGTGTGATCTTCTCTCGGGAAATGAGCGTGGGTATCTCAATTCGCTTCTTGTACCTTACAGACTGAGCAGGTCCTTGTGCGACACATACAAGGTGGCATCGCGCCCTCTCGAAAATCGTCGCCACTCCGACGAGCGTTAGGTTCGCGTGTGTGCATTCTGCTCAAGGCATCCTTCGCAATACATTCACAGTGCCACATTAGCGACATGGGGGTCTGGGGATACAAGAGTTAGTTTGACAGTCCACGCCTAGTCTGTGTCCTCGCCCCCGTCCATAATCCATCACATGGTCCGTTCCATCATGGCTTGCTTCTCGCACCTTCTGTTTCCGACGTTTTGAGGCAGCGATCATCTCCCTACAACCCACGCCACCGATAAGCCTGGGTGGGAGTATCGTTGAGGGAGTGGCACTCACCCGCTTCTTGATGGCGTCAGCCCTGCCTATCCGACGAGCACTGTTATCACCGCATCTGTACGCTTGACCTTGCCCATTTCCACAGCCGCTTCATCTTCGAGGGCTTGGGTAACTTGAGTATCCAATCAGGTACTGTGGAGCCTGACTGTAGGATGACATTCGCAATTCTGCATGACGGGGGCACGTTAATGCTTAATCAACGCATATTCCGGGACACGTACGTCTTCAAGAAAGGGGCGTCTTCATTGGTGAAGTACGTAACGGCTTTGCCTTCTCGGCCGGCGCGTCCAGTACGGCCTATGTGGACCCTGCCAGACATGCTACGATGGGGGCTACTGTGCCACTCAGCTACGTACCGATCCGATGCACATAGCTCTGCACGCTCATGTGGGAAGTCATAATTGATGACTTCCCTGACGCCCTTGAAGTCCATGCCGCGCGCCATCACTTCCGTGGTGACCATGACCAGCTCTCTCCTTTCCGCATTCGGACACTGCATCTTCTCGCTCCTTCTTACTCATCCCCGCGTGGATGGCAGTCCAACGTTCTGTACACCACTCCCAGCACCAGTTCCTCGGCCAAGGATGATGCACAGCGGTCTGAGTCGATACGAAAACGAGAACTGGTGGATTGTACGGCTTTTCTGAGCAAGATACTGGAGGAGTGTAGGTAGCTTTGAAGAATCGTCCGCCACATAAGTGAGCGATTGAGCTATCAAGGGGTAGCGGTGTATCCCTTCGTGCCGGTGGTCAGCTTGAGTGAAATAAGGTTTGGGACCCACAATACGCACTTGAGGCCAACCACCACGCGGATGGGATCTTTCAACATGCCCATCGCTATTTTCTCCGCATTCGCAGGAAGCGTCGCGCTAAACACGGCTTTTCCGAACCGCCGGGTGACTGCACGCTGCAGAGTGACTTCCTGTATTTGCTCCAAAAACTCCGGATCGAGCATACGGTCGGCTTCATCCAAGATTAAATGTTGCACGCCTGCAAAGATTATCAGTAAACCAAGATCACCGGATCTCCGTTCGGTGTACCTACTTGCCAAGTTCAAGAGTTCCCGCTTGAAGTGCGGTTTGAACCATTGCCCAGGAAGTTGCATTAGGTTCAAACCATTCGGGAATAGTGGTGTGCTGATGATGATATCTAAGGAGTTAAGATGAGTCTAGACCGTGACTAGAGGTCAGTCTCAGCCGGTATACTCACCCACTTTGTCCTGAACGTTCCTGTCAGCCAACGTACTTGCTGTGGCCTTGCTGAACAGAACGACCCTCCACTTGCGCCCCTGAGCGAGCTTCAAGCATTCGTTGTGTATCTGGTTGTGTGCCAGTTCGCGAGTAGGCGCGAGAAACTATAGCACGCACACCCTGCCCAGCGTTGTTATTTGAACTCGACCGAGGGGGGTTCCAAGTGATGCGAATATAGGGAGGAGGATACGCAAGAGTTTTACCGTCCGGTACCTGTAGGGAGAGATTGCGGCAAGATCTCGACCCTATGCATATCATGTTGAGAGGAGCATGGGTAACACAACTTGGAGACCGCACACTCAAGCAGAAAATGGGTACACGTGTGATTGAATCCCGGTCGGTTGAGCGTACACCGCTCTGCTTGAGATTATTCGAGCAGCCTTGGAGGCACATTATAGAGTGTTTTCAAGTCTTGAAAGCTTTTTTCCATTGGGATCGGGGAACATTGTTGCCTTTTGCCGTGACACGCTGTCGAGGTAAAGAGAGGAAGTCGATGCCTCCGCGTTCTCCACCCCACTCATATCGTCGTCGTCATCCTCTTACCTTGGCCTTCTTGGCTCGCTGCTGTGGTTCATCGTCTCCCTTGCGCTTTGACGGACCGCCCTGAGCATATTTGAGAAGTCAAGCTCAGTTGGAAGCTCCCCGTTGGTGGGCCTAGCCACTGCTTTGCCTTTGTCCAGCCCTTGGATTTCTGATGTAAAGACCTTATATTAGTGTCGAGATTAGGATGAAACCGCGTTAACTTACATCCAAAGAGCGAAACGTCCTTCTTGAACCTTTTCTTGTCAACACACTGCACCTCCGCGGGATAGAAGATGAAATGCTTCCATGGTTAAGCAACGTTGGCGCACAAAGGAATTTCGTGTAGTTTATATATATAGTATATGAGCGAGTTCTGTCTTGCGCGCCCAACGGCTACGCGAATTTCGCGCAAGAGTGAAAGAGGGACTAGCCGGTATTGAAACTGGCCAATGACGGTGTGACTACAGAAAAGTTGTGGGCGCCCGTTATAAACACGTCGATTGCGCCTCTCAGCGTCTATCAAAAGCACGACGCGATCACTGGCGGGCCCAGCGACAGGCCGCGCAGAGGCCTGTTCCCCGAAACATCATGATCACCCACCAACACACACGTTTCCCGCTTATGAATGCATATCTCTGCTAGCTAGTGTGCGAGTATAGCGCGTCAGTAGCAGCAATGCGTGCATTGTTGACGATGTCCATGAATATCATGCAAATCTCCATCGCAAAACGCTCGATAGGCGAAACCTCGGCAGTCCAGAATGGTTCCAACTTCCTCATGCAGAGTTTGACCCTGCCGTGACGGGAAGGAATCCTGGGCCGATGACAGGGTGTCCCGTTCTGCTCATACCGTGCGCATGCTGCACATTGACCACTCCAACAATCAGCTTCGGTGAGGCGCATGTGCTCAGGTTATCTTCGTAGTGCACTGATGTGATTGGTATTGGTAGATGATACTCGGGCTCAGCTTGAATAGGTTCTTTCATGGCGGCTCAAGTCGCATGAGCCTTTTTTCGCGCGGCGCATGTACAAGACTTTGTTGATGTAGCCGCATAGTCAAGATTTTAACACGCTAACAGGACGAGCCTTCCCAGCCATAAGACTGGAACACGGTGAAGCTTGCCCACGAACCTGAGAAGTCATATCTGCCCCTGTATCACGACGTTCGGGGTGGCCAGCTTCGTCCGCTACATATGTTTCGCACTATATTCCATCAATGCATCATGTTGCGGATCCATCACGAGGTGTACCAGTGTTCTCTGATATCTAATTGGGGTGGATTCAGTTCATCTTGGGGGGATATATTATATGCGTGTCTCCAATATGCTTCATATTTTTAAAATCCTACTCCCCAAGTCTTTTTACCGCGATGCCCTCATTTACCCATCCCTCGCGTGAGCCTCCTTGTCAACGCTAATTCTTACGCTCGTACCTCGAGCCCAAGGCAAGAAATGTCTTTGCGCACTACCTGGTACGCTCAATGTCGCCTTCGTGTATGTGTCAATCTGCAGATGGTTTCTAGTGCATGCTGTGGCACGGTCACACAGCGGAGCATGTCAAAGCCGAGTATAGACGACGCTTTGTCCTGTTCAATCACTATACATACATTGACCTCAATCTCATTGACGTCGACGGCAGGGCATCCTGGCATTAGCGGATTTCTCTCTGAACATTGGTGCCCCTTCCGCAGATTTCGTCATCAACACTCTGAACTACATGTTCGACTACGCTCCTACCGTTGGATTCCATTCTGCCATATCAGCTCTTTATGGACATGTCTGCAAGCACGGGGCGAACCCAGACGCATTTGACAACGTCCCGTCCGTTTGGATATGGTCGGAAAGCCCGGATATTTCACACCCTTCCTGCTGGGAAGCCATTCATCACAACCTTCAGTGGATGGAGGACGTATCGAATACACAAGGGAAGTGATTGGAAGTCATCAACTCTCGCAAATGAGGTTCGTTCTTCTGTCCAGGACTTCGATGGCCACATCACGGATACTAAACCCACAAGCGCTTGATCCAGGGCTGGTGGGTATGTTCTGCACAGTCAGACCTCGTGTGGTTGCATGCTTCATCTAAATATTGTGCTCATGTTCAGGGCATTATTGGGGGAGCCACTGTGGATGTGTTTTTGTTTCATCTGGGAAGTCCTCCAACTGGGAAGCTATCGATTCTGGTGCGTGCTCGGATCTGCGGGTCCCTTGGTAACAAGTCAACCGTACCAGACGGTAATAAATGGTGCCAACAGCTCACGGAAAGGGAATACAATTGATGGGTTGATGCAAACGTAACAGACGACGCGCCCATTGCAGTCATAGTGCTCATATTTGTCTAGGGTTGAGACGTACGTTGCAGTACAAAAATGCAGTAGTACAGCGCAAAAATTTGACTGCCAACGTCACTGCTCGTCAGTTACGGCGCCGATTATTACCGGTCAACGGCGAGCTCATCGCTCGACACACTCGCCCATCTCAAGAAACATTCTCACACCATGTCCTTCCATCAAACCCGACTTACACTATTGGTAATCTACCTCGTGGTAACAGTTTCGCTCCATCCGCCATCGGTCCACCAATATCTTATGCTGGCCCTGTTGTAGAACGACGGGCCCGAGAGCCACTACATTTCGGTAAACATCTGGCCGAATCAACACTGACCCTGCTCCCTGCGCCTCTATCGTCAACATCTCCTCCGCCGTGTGGTCGCACGCCGCCTGGCGCCCTCTCATCCACGTTCGTTTGCCAATCGGGCATATCTCGCCGAACGCGCGGGCCCGACGGGCCATAGGCCGTGCCCTTTCGTCGAGCGGGGGCTCTGCTCTGGGCGTGATGTGGTACAAGTCGATTTCTCCAAAGCTCGGTATGCCCGAATGGGGACCCACCCCGAGGGCTACCCAGCTGGGCAAGGACGTCATAAACTGGGCTATCGTCATTAACCCCGGGACAGATCGTGTCGGGTTATGTGCTCAAAGTGTCGAATGGCCAACAGACGTTCGAGCACAGTGGTCTTTCCAACGGTCTCACCGTCTCAACTCGGTCAAGATACTTTTCGGTGGCAGGTTCTCCTTCGATGGAGCTTTGGAACGGTGAGCACTCGGCTCTATGTTTGCGTCTGGTGGACGTTCGGTCTCTTCGGGATGCCCAGACACGATATTCAACATGAACTACATTGTGGTAGGTCTCGCACCATCGTAGTCGAAATTGCTCGCAGGTACCGTACATCCATACTTAACTCGTCAGCCTCCTGGCAATCGAGGGCATGGGGACTTCGGATCTCATTTACACGCGCCAAGTAAGGTTTCTCTAGTTTATTGTAGGACATGTTCCCACAGGATCATTACAACATCCAAAAAACGAAACGAAATGTTGACATTACTATCGATACGGAGACAGGGTATGTTCTAGAAAAACCGAATAATGAGCCCCTCTTCCAATCACCCTCACGCCTTTTGCCTCGGCTTGAGCTTGAGCAGACAGCCATCCTGAGGGAACAACGTCGCGATGATCGCAACTTTGTCGCTCTTAGGTGTCACTTTCGTGCTCCCACTCCATCAGCACCGCCGCGTTGGCGAGCACAAGACCGATGTTCATCATCGCGTACTCCAAGCCGATGCACTTGGTGCGGGCCGCTACCAAAGACGAGTGGTAGTTGCGCGGGTTCTGATTTGCGGGGCCCTCGGGATCGAGCCATCGCTCGGGCAAGAAACTCGTCGTGGTCGGGGTAGGGCCTCGGGGTCGTGGAGGGTCGTTGTAGAACGAGGGGGTATGACCATGCTGCCTAGGCGGTGGACGGTGTAGTCCTCCGAGATGGGGAATGCCTTGGTCGTCTTGTAGGGCACCATCGTGACTGGGGGTTTGATGCGAAGTGTCTCCTTGACCATGGCGCGAAAGGTACGGCCATCGCGTCCATCATGTCGAGCGTGAGGGGCTTCTCATAGTCGCCGCGGCGCACGCGCTCCTGCTCCTCGCGGATCTTGCGTCATGACTTCGGGTGTGGTCTGCAAGGTGCTGGACAAGCCGTAGATCAATCCGCTGCTCATGGCGTCTTGGCTGGCGAAGAGGAAAACGAGAACACGACCATGGCCATTTCGAAGTCGTGCTGAACTCTTTTGCGGCCCTTGTACGACGGGTCGCTGAGGTTGGTTACCCCACTCCCTCGAGCATGCACTCGGGCGGGTTGCCAGCTGCAACGCTCTCCTTGCTCTTGCGCGCGCGAGTTCGAGCCACTTCATCGCAACCTTGCGTGGCCTGGGATCGCGCTCCGGGCTGTAGACCTTGGTTCCGGCAGCGGCGACGCGGGAAGTTGACGAGCTCAAAGTGCCTGGGTGATCATCCAGTACTTGTCCGAGATCTCCTTGGCGGCGTGATCGTGGAATGTGCTGGCCGCAGAAGACACGGAGCGAGGTCTCCATGTTCAATTCAGGTAGAGGCAGGTCATCATGATGGGCTGCGCCTCAGTGGTATAGGCAGCACGGTGCTAGCAAGCCATTTGGCAAAAGTGCTTTCCGATCGAGATTATTGTACGAATCTGAATGCATGGTAAAGGCTGTGTGGATCGTCCAGATGAGTTCCGATACAATGCAAAATCGACACAAACACATACCCAATGTGCCTTGGCGAGTAAGAGCGAGTTCAAGCCGACGGCGGTACTCTACGTGCTCCTTGCCGGTCAGGAAGACCCTGTGCGATGTGAAATGAGGCATAAATTGTCTTGAAGGATATCTGTGAAAATGCTAAAAAGCACCCTAGTTGAAGGAATACTATAATCTGCTTCGCCGAGTTGACCAGGACAAGGTTTCAGCATATGTAGGCGAGTTAAGGATCTGCTCGAGTACCTCCATCGTAGACCCATGACGATAAACCTGAATATGCTGCCTAGTTAAGCTTCGCGAAGACGATCAAGAGACGACGCGTCGACGCGTCAAACAAAACGCTTAACGCACACATTAAAAAACGCTGATGGCGCTCAGCGGGCCAGATAGCCCACTGCTTCATGTTATCCTTCCAGACGTGGGGATTTCAGCGAGTCCTTGAACTTGCCGATGATGGGAATGGTCTACAGTATGTGCACCGGGAAGATGACTGTTTGTATCTTGTACCCGGTAAACGGTTTGCTCGAGCACAAGAAGCGAGAGGACGATGGCCGCGGTGGTGTAGAGCTCATGAGCCGGACGGAGGAGGTTGGGGAAGACGGGGGCAGAGTAAACGGGTGTTTGGAGGCGTCGGAGAGGACGGAGGGGAAGGAGGCTTTGGAGGACGCCATGGCGATTGCGCGTGCTCGCTGTGGGCGGCGGCGACGGCGCTACCGAAATGGGTGGCTGAAGGGCCGATGGCGAGAGGCTCTTGGGAGTTGCAAGCAAGAAGATACCCGTGCACCAGCGAACAGAGAAATAATTATTAGCAGTCGAACGATTCTTACTCTGCCGCCTGACAACATCGGCCATTCACACACGATCTCTCCGGCGTTCTCGGACGCCCACTTTGCCGGTTCGTTCTTCTCACCTCGACACACTCTCTTCGTGATGGCCGCTGCGTATACTCGATTGGATATGCTACATGTTATTACAGGAAAAATATGTGGTACTGGTACAGTGTCATTCGGCTCACTCAACAACAGCCTGCTGCTCACAGCCTATGCGCTACTCCTTCGCAGCTGCTGCTTCACGTCCGTCCTTAAAGTCCTCTTTGCCTTCCCGCACACAGCAGCTGCAAAGGCCTTGACGAGTTCACGCACAAGTCGACAATCAGCTAAGCCCGCTCTTTTTACAGGACGACTCGTGGCCATACCTGATTATCGCCTTCTGACCGGCAGTGTTGGCGGTCTCCTTCGTCTTCGCAGCGGCCTCGTTGGCTGTCCTCTTTGGACTTGGCCGTCGCCGTGCCTATGTCAAGCGTTCCGCGTCAGCCTGGTGTCTCCGGCGCCCCGACGAGTGAAATACGTGCCTAACGTCTGCTTGGTTGTCTCGGTTGCCTCCTCCGCCCTTCTCAATGGCGCCTGCGAGACCTCGGCCGACAGCCTTGTTGGCCTTGTCTGCCACCTCATAGACACTGCTTCCGCCTAAGCTTGACATCAGAATAACTCTCGTCCCGGCCAGAAAGATCTCGTCGCGCACCTAGTGTCTCCTTAGTGGACTCGGTGACCTGCTCCCCGGTCTCGATGGCACCAGCCAACTTCTTGCCAACTTTCAAGTTCACCTGCGGTCTAGATGTCAGGCTGCGCCTCGTCAATTATGGAGCGGGCTACGCACATCGCTGGCAACGTCCTTGGCCTTTTCCGTCATTGTCCTCGCGGCGACCGGGGTCCCGTGGTATGGAACGCCCTCGAGGACGCCCAAGGACCGAGCGCGACGTAGATGCGACTGCAATTACCAGTGCGGAACATTTGAGAGATGGATTTGTTGCTGTAAAGGATATGGCTTAGGCGGACGTGGCGTTTTGTTTGCGGCCGCCTGCTCGATGCGGTTGGAAGTATATAGGTCAAGGGGGACCATATGACGTTCTTCACTGGCACTCCTAGCTCAGTGGAGTACCTCTTCGTCATAGATCTTACACCACAACCTGCGTATAGTACTATGTCATGCGATTATGACCCATTAGGGCCCCGTTGCTCGAGCTGCAGGACATTGTGAATTTTTTGTTACAGTGTCGTGATCGCTCCGGCTTGCTCTGAGGACTGTGCAACGGAAGCACTGTGTTGTGCAATTGTCCTTATAATTTATGATAGCTAGGGCAGGCTTAAGTGAGCACGGGTGCTATAGTGTAGTGGTTATCACTCCGGATTTTGGTCATTTTGTCGCTTTCCTGAAACCCAGGTTCGAAAACCCTGGTAGCACCTTTTTGCTATAAACACATGGACAAGATGCAAATAAACAGTTTACTTGATGTGAACTCGGATTGACGGCCGTGGGGCAAACAGCAGAAAATCACCCGCGGTATCCTCGTGCGCTGTCCAGATATCGCCTTGGGCCAAGTACGCAGGCTGGAGAAGTTGTCGGGCTGGACTAGTCCTTCCCAAAGGCAGAGCGCCTACGCTGTCAAGTGCGCTTCCGACATGGACTCGACGATGACCACGTTAGTGACTACCCAGCACTCTCGCGACTCACGAATACTATAGGCAATACGACTAGAAACTTTGAGAGTACCCATTCAACTCGTTCATGTGCTTTCAAAACGTCTCTCTGAGCCGCCGCTCCGTGACTAACGACCCTATCCGCGCGGGCTGTGCTTTACTACAGAGTCTAGACTCGGTGATGCAGAGTGATTGTAGAGTCCCTACCCGAGATGGTAAGATCAACAAGCCTGTATATTCTTCTTGATTGACAACAAAGTCCGGACATTGCCCACTTAGAACCAACTTCACGTCGAGATTTCTCTGCCATTGCCCACCCGCCCGTCATGCGAGCAGCAATCAATGAAGGCTGGAGACCGACGTACGTTGTAGAGCCACTGGAGGGGCATACCGCCTACCGAGTCCCTGAGGGATAGTCTATCTCTCAGGAGACAGGGAGTAGCACCCGAGCACCGGGGCGCCACGAGGGGTCCCGTAGATGGAAATGGAGTTTTTCGACATGACAGACACAAGGCTGTATTTGGTCATTCAGCTGATTTTGCTGCTGTTCATTTCAGTGTTGGTACGTCAAGATCTGTCATTCTTGCTATTCGTTTGTCAACTGATGGGGATTGCCTCACCACCACACACAAGCCTATAACGCCTTCCTGGAGAGCTTCACCCGTCTCATTCCCCTGCTCGCTCCACATTGTCCTCTCATTCACACGTCGTCTCCCTCTCCCTCCCCCCCCCCACCTCGCCTTCGCTCATTCGGTCTCATGGCATTAATCACCACTCTCTTTCTGACTGTCGTTACTTCGCACATCACTTTCCACTCCTTGTCTCTGCAGCTCTCGTCAACGTTACCGTGGATGACGGCCAGATTATCAACGGCGTGTCTACAATCCAATATACCCCTGCCAAACCGATGGAACGTCGGAAATGGATGTAAAACATGTGTCGCTACTCCTGATCCCACTCGAGCTTGGGACTCGACGTGGCACGCGACTCAACTTACTACCAGGATGCTAGCCAAGATTTAATTAGCATCGCGACTATGAAGTTTGATGGTTGGTCAGGGTTTGCATAGATTTATTCCTATGTCTCAATTTTCCCTACAGGTACATGCAATCTATGTTTATTGCATTATCGCCCATACCTCCAACGACCCGACGGGAATTCAAATATGACTTTCTTGATCAACGGTGAGCGCAGTGGGGACATATTGTCCTTGCCCCGACAGGTCAGACTACTGCTACGATTACAATGTTCTCGTACACTCATCGTAGATCTATCTCCGGGCTCCCAGTGTGTTCACCCTACCTTCACAATGGTGGAGTCGGGGCACCCCGACGAGCCTTGTGCTTCTAGATTATATTATCTACACGTATGTTCATTCTTCCATCATGCACTCGGCAAGATGAACTCGTTGTTTTATGTCTCATCATGCCAAATAGACACGACGACGGGAGTCCCGAGACAACATCCCAATCCGCGTCCTCCTCAACTTCCTCGTTTTCACTATCATCGTCTTTGGCAATCGTCGCCCCCTGTCGTGCAGCCCACCACACAAATCGAGGCGCCGAACTCTTCGCCAGAACCCCCTGACATCGTCTCCAGCCTGCCAAATCAAACAGGGGCCAGCATAAGCTCACCGCCTCAGCAATCCACCGCCAGCTCGACTTCCGCGGCTTTGGAGGTTGCATCCTCCTCTCTAGAGACCACCATGTCCCCACAGACTCAAGAGGGGTAGTCACGGTGGTTGAGACAATAGCTCCATCCCCGTTCATCACAACGTTAGTTCCTCTTCCATGACTCAAACTCATCACACACTCTTTCTGGCAACACTCGAACGATCATTCTTGCTTCTTCTGCAATTCCTGGCGGCATTGTCCTCATTCTCGTCATCTGTGCCCTAGTATATTGGTGTCGCCCCGCCGACAGCCACGTAACGAATACTCCTTACCGCCAGAACGAGACATCGCGGATGACCCAGGATCGAGTGGCTGGGCCGAAGACGCCTGGAAGACCAATGGCACTACTCCTGCATCAACCCACGGACATTCAGATAACAGCCACGGCGAATTGAACGTACTTCGCCTCTGGCTTCTCCGGGAACGTACACGCTCGGTAGGCAGGGGTGGTGCCGCTGAGACCATCGGCAGAGCGCGAGGAATCACCACAAGCTCTATCGTTACATCCGCCAGTACGATGTCAGAATACTCTCGCCGCTCGAGTGCAAGGAACACCCGTTCCTCTATTGTGCCCAACTTCGAAGACGAGTTGAGCTATGCAACCGAGCCCTCCACTCGTGGCAAGACACACGAGGAGGTGGGTGACCGTACGCTGCCAGGACGCCCGACCCGGATGATATGGAGAGGCACACGTACGGACTAGCGACTGTACCTGAGATGCCAACTCCTGCGCCGTCGTCCTCCGCATCACATTCCCATGAGACGCCCCATTCGGCCCTCGTGACCGAGCCTGGTCCGTCAATCCGTCCAAGGCAGGGCCCTCTTCAACACGGCCGTTCGTGGAGAGCCAGGCAGATGCTGCACGATCGAGAAGACTCTTACGTACAACATCTGCTTCTACAGATGCTCCCGCCTTCCTATGAAGACATCTCCCGTCATGATAGTTTGAGAAGTAGTATACATGATGTGAAGTTGTGAGCGGATCGCTGGTCTACCCATAGATCTGCATAGACCGTGAGCCCCATGAATATTTCAGCTGTGAACTTTGAATTCGTGCGCTTACAAAATACTGGCTGGCAGTTCTTTAACTTGTACATTTGTGCGGACTCTAGGCTGCTAGGTGGGAGGATCGTATCTACGATCGTGAAAAACATTTACCTGAGTGGATACGTATCCTGTTACTACCGGAGGGCCACTCCAACTGAAGATATAGACGAGTCTCACTCAGGCTCGCTCAAAGCTGGTCAACAATCTCGAACTGCTGCTGTACCACCGCCACTGCGACGGGCGAGGATTACTTAGTACTAACCATCTCGGCCGCATCTCGTTTTTGTCTGGGGATCAAATCAAACTAAATGTCATCGTATCTGTTAGATCAAATTTCCATGTCCATCTTTGGGGTTTTGGTCATCCGAGAAGACTCGGAGCTTGCACATGTACGTTCAATACCCTGTCAATAATACCCCCTCCTAGAGAGATGAACATTGATGATCGGCTCTGCTGCCCGTGCCAATGAAGACTGTGCTATGCAAGTGCTATGGGCGCTTCAGTAATAGGACCGCATAGGCACTCGTCAAGAATAAAGAGCGTGGCCGCTCTAAGGGAAGTGAGTGCTGCTCATATTGTAACATATACTGCCCTCTCATTTACGTTGCATGGGGGA
The DNA here is from genome assembly GCA_035772785.1 of Phlebiopsis flavidoalba. Lineage (NCBI taxonomy): Eukaryota > Fungi > Basidiomycota > Agaricomycetes > Polyporales > Phanerochaetaceae > Phlebiopsis > Phlebiopsis flavidoalba. Next base: position 791,836 of record JAOCPU010000009.1, on the reverse strand, counting down.
TAGAGAAGCTGAGTAGGTCACTGGAATCCCAAGAGATTGGATTTGACGAGCGCCACTTGCAAAGATGACATCTCTGTCCCGTTAATTCTATTGTTGGTACGTCGAGCTCTGCCGCTCTTGTTGGCTGTTGGCCAAATGGAAGCGTTGGCTCTGACTTTTTTTACTTAAAACCTTCGTCGGTTCACCCCCATCCACGCCCTCTCTTTATACCCTCTCACTCCTTGTTTTCCCATCCCGGATACTCCGCTGCACAAAGCCGCAGATTTCACCCATTCATGCCGACATGCAACTGACCACCAACTCCTTTGACACGAACTTGCTCTTTCTCTCTCGCATTATTTCTGCCTTGATCGTTGCGTCCCTTGTGAATGTTACTGTGGATGACTCTCAGACGAAACATAATCACATACGAACCGGCCACGACGTGTGGAACGTTGGCAATGATTGTCAGTGCATGTACAGCTCACCTGAGATCCCGGATCCCGCTCAAATATTGGACAAGACATGGCACGATACGACTTGGAACCAAGGTAGTAGTGCAGACAGTGCTGGTACTGCAACCATGCCGATCAATGGTGGGTTAAACTTCGTACAACCCGAACAACTCCACTCTTGACTTTTTTGATATAGGTGTCGCAGTCTATGTCTATTGCATCATCGCTCATACCTTGACCTCCCCTGACGGGAATTCAGACATGTCCTTCTTTATCGATGGTAGCGCAGTGGGATCATTTGTCCTTGCTCCGACAAACCAAAGCACATACGATTACAACGTCCTCGTGTACTCTACCACTGGCTTATCGCCAGGTCCCCATGTCTTTACCCTCCAGAACGGAGGGGATTGGAGCTGCCAAAAGCCTGGTTCTTCTTGATTACATCGTATACACGTAGGCAGCTTCTCTTTTCAATGGGCTGACGATTGACTCTGAGCATTTTACGTAGACGTGACGATGAGACCGTTCAGTCCGTGTCTCCACCTTCACTTCTCCCTTCATCTGTACCATCGTCGTCTGCGCAACTTCAACCGAGTGCCAGCTCGGTGCAGCTCGGATCTTCTTCTCAGGTGGTTTCGACATCTACCACACCGTCCTTGGTTTCCCAAGGTGGAACAGCCGCCCCATCCAGCCTTTTACCCTCAACGCAACATATTCAATCCACATCGCCTGCCTCGGAAGCCGAGTCCTGTATCACTGAAGACTATCATTTCAGTCTCAACAAACTCCTTGGGGGCAGTCACAACCATTGAGATCCCGTCCTCTCCATCCCCATCATCGACTCTCTCAATCGTTTTCCACGTCGTCACATTCACCCTCCAACAAGACTCGGACGGTTATCCTTGCTTGTGCAGTATCAGGCGGAGTTATTTCTCCTGATCGCTGTCTTTGCTTTAGTCTGTTGGCGTAGTCGTCGTCAGACTCGTGGCACCTACTCTTCACACTCCGCAACGAGAAATCGGAGATGGTCCCGAATCAAATGCATGGGCTCAAAATAACGACTGGAACGCTTGCTGCCGCGCCGCCACTCCGGTAACTGCCACGGTTCACGGTCCATTCGATCCCTGCCTACAGCGAATCGAACACCCTCCGCTCCACCTTCAAACTGCGGAGAACGCGCACGCTCGTCGGTGGGCGAGACTACTACTAGTATGTTTGGTAAAATGCGAGGACTGAAACCACGAGGTCTGCAACTACGGCCGTTGATTTACTGATGCTCTTGAGTACTCTCACTCAAGTGTGGGAGACTATCATCACATCGATCCGAGTACCAACAGCGAGTCTGTCGTACATGGGACTACATTCGCCATAGAACAAACGGCCCTGATGCAAATTTCGAGCCGGATAATGTTGAAGAGAGCCTCATTCACACAGGTGGGGGGCCAACCGTCACGGTGGTTGAAACAGAAGCTACACGGTCAAGGGGCCTCCATCGTGTATCACCTGCTCCCACAGAATTTCCACCCCGTATGACGACCTTTCGCGCCACGACTCGGCGAGTAGGTCTGAGGGACAACTTGCAGGATAGGGAAGTTTCAAGAACTTCTCGTCAATGAGTACGCGCTTGTCAAAAACGATCCTAAATAAAGCCAACGTATAACTCATCGCATCAATAGCTCTGGATAAGGCGTGATGATAATTTAAGATTCGGAGGCTGTTGCCGGACGGACGATGTGGAGGTAAAATCTGCCTGACGCGTAAAATCGAACAAAAACGGTCGCTCCAGGATTCGAAAAACACGCGACTTGTCGACGCGCTCAGATCGCGCGCGAGCGCGATGACGCCATAACCCGACCACCGAGGCTCGCCGTTTCTGTCAACTACGGCCTCAGAGCCATGACGTCACGCCGCCGTGCACCGAGATGGCGAAGGAGCGAAACCAGCCGCTCGCGTCGGCTTCCCGCTCACCGTCGAGCGCGTCCGTTTCCCCCATTCCCCAGTCCCCCAATCGACCTCGAAACGCGCCGCAAGTCTGCGTAACCACGTTCGCGCGCGCAGCGCGCTGGAGGATAGGTCTTTGGGCGCACGAGAGAGTTCTTTATTATATTCTTTTCCAACTTCTCGGGCCAACGGCCGTTAACGAGACCCGCCGTCGACGAGAGGACCCGGCCGCTGACAGCGAGAGGTGGCGGCCCGCGTTCTTCGGGGTCGGATCGCGCACGTAAATAGGTCGCGCCCTCGTCTGTCGCGCCGGATTCCCCTTTTCGGACGCGGGGTGCGCCTTTCCGCGGCCTAGAACCCCATTCTTTTCCCCCTTTCCCTTCCTCACTCCACACTTCGTTTTATTCTTCTATGTCTGTATGTCGATGACCGGACCCCCGACCGAGAGCACGGTAGCGGGCGGCTGTTTCCTACATAAGTCGCGTGCGCGCATGTACGCAACCTTCGGGTTTTTTCCCCCACGTCGAGTAATCCATAACGCTGTTTCGCTCGTCCGTCCGTGTCTCGTTTCTCGTTTCCGTCTCGCCTGCTTCGTCCTCTCTCTGGTTGTTGGCGCTCGGTCCCACGACTTGAGTAGCGTGTTTGTCTCTCGAGAGGGAGCGCGGGTTTGTTAGGTAAGCGTGATTACTCGTCTTTGCGCTGATTTCGTCTAGTCTACAGATTTAGCGCGGCCACTACATACAACCACCAATCTCACCTTCGCCCCACGGTACCTCCTGACAACCTCAAGGCAAAACTCCCTCCACAACGATAAAAAGATTCTACTCTACTACATTTTATTTCATTGTCTGAGAAGTCGAACACTTATAAGTACTCTACCAGCACAATTGCTGGAGCATAGCTGAGGGCCTTTTCCTAGACCGTCTCATTTTGCGTCTGTGGCTCAGTACTTACCCCAGTAACTTCGGTCTCAATAGCAGGTTTCGTTTGATGACTCCACAAGCACATTAGGCGGTAGTTCATGATCTCAGGGGATCTTGGTGAGACAGGCGACATCTGGGGTAGTGATCAAAGACTTGGACCTGAGCCAGGGACCAGACAGCTGTAAACTGTCTCGATCGAATCAGAAGGACGATTCTGAGCCTTCGAGGGGTTACAAATCTGTCCCAAAGGTCAGAACGGACCATCAGTGCCGAGTTGAATTTGCGCCTTCGGAGTTCCGGTGCGGGATGGGAACGAGACTAGTGGTGGTCGGGGGGGAGAGATACCTAGAGCGCAATTAGCGTCGCATGGCCTCCATACGTATACGGGCCCCGTCAGTAGGCTTCCCACGGCTGTGTTTTAGGGAAGTAGCGGCATCGCTGTAGTCAATAGCATCATTTGGATGACAAGCTCTGGGGAAGTGCGTTGAGATACTCGAGAGGAGTCTAGAGGAGTCTGCAGTTCGCTCAGTGCTTCCGAGTCTGCGCGGATCAGCCGCTCGGAGCGCTCATGGTACGAGCCGCGGGGTCTAGATCTTCACCCCGCGTCACGGATATTGCGTTTTTCTCACCAACCTCTCACAATACCTTTACTTATCATGCAAGGGGCGTGATATTCTAGGAATACTACATGCATGTCTCTCCTGCACGACCAGCCATTCCCTTTTTTCTGTCGCACACGGCTTTATTAGGTTTATCGTGACCTATCCCTACCCTGCACGACGTTGATTCGCCCAATCTCGCATGACCTTGTTAAGTATTCGTTTTGTTTTCTGATGAGCAACCATCTAACCTAGTCATGCTGCGTAGCGCGAGCTCCTACTAGAGGTCAGAACAACAGAACATCTATCTATCAGATCAGACTCCATACCCATCTTGAGTCTGGGGTCTGGTCATCTCGGAACTGTGGAAGCTTGTAACTAGTATGCTAAGCCCCATGATCATGAAGATATGAATACTAGCGGCGCCGATACGGCCAGCACCGAATAAACGTGAGCACAAGCCAGGGGCTGCTACCAGATCATTAAGCAATTGTTTATGAGTACAGCACGTAGCCGCTTCAAGAGATAATCGTCGTTCGTTTATCATTGGGGATAGTTGAGTTGAGTTGGAGTTGAGCCTCAGGAGTCAGCGTTAGTCAACGCCAAGATGCTCATTGACTTTGATGATCGACACCGCTCCCACACAAGATGTCATCTTTGCTTCCATACATCTGACTGTTTGGTACGTCGAGTTGTGCCGTACTACATGTTGGGTGTTGTCAGGATGGAGATAGCAGCTCGTGTATCTTTTCTACTTAAGCCTTCTTCTTCGCTCCGTCCTATTCTCGCTCAGGGGAAAATCATGTTCACTTCACATTGTTATTTTCCCTTCCGACTAGTATCCGTCACAGAAAGCCATCGATTCCACCCATTCATGCCCATGCATCTAACTACCACTCTTTTTTTGACAGTATTCCCAGCGTTGATTCTCGGATCACTCGTTAATTTCACTGTGGACGACTCACAGACGAGTATAATCACATACGAACCCGCCGACCGGTGGAACGTCGGCACCAATTGCAGTACGTGTACCGCTCACCCAGAACCCAATCAAGCATGGGACAATACATGGCACGACTCGACGTGGATGCAAGGTGATAGTGCAGACAGTGCTGCTACTGCCACCGTGACTTTTGCAATGGTCGGTCGAATAAGTATCATGAAATCCACATTGAAGACTGAATAAACGCCTCTTGAATTTCGATACAGGAGTTGCGGTCTACGTCTTCTGCATCATTTCCCATAGTTTAGCTCACCCTTTTGGGGCATCAGACATGTCCTTCTTCATCAATGGGAGCGCAGTGGGATCATTCGTCCATAGTGCGACAAACAAAAGCACATACGACTACAACGTCCCTCGTGTACTCTACCGCAGGTCTTATCGCCAGGTCCCCATGTGTTGACCTCCAGAACGGGGGGAGCCGGAGATAGTAACAGTCTTCTTCTTCTTGATTACATCGTATATACGTAGGTGCTCTCTGCTCTGAATAGTCTGAGGAATTGACTGATTCTCCGTAGACACGACGACGAAAGCGTTCAGATTGGATCCTCATCTGCACTTCTCCCTTCGTCTATGTCGCCGTCGTCCCCGCAAGTTCAGCCGATCGCCACGGCGCCGCCGGTAGGAGCCCCCAAATCGTCTATTCTTCGGGTACCACCGACCTCTAGCACACCCTTACTCTCCCAAGGTAGTGCAGATGAAACAGACACAGTCCGCCTCGTTTACCTCGGAAGCCCAATCGGTATCACCACAGACAATTACTTCAGTTTTCGACGACGAACTCTCTGGGAATATTCACTGTAGTTTGAAGTATCGTCCTCCTCGAGTCCATCTTCCTCATCAGCTCTCTCTTCCCTCTTTCTCAACATCGTCACATTCCTCCTCGGGGCAAGACTCGAACGATCTGTCCTTGCCTCTGCGCGTTGTCAGGCGGCATTATTCTCCTGATCGCTGTGTTTGCTTCAGTCTGCTGGTGCAGTCGCCGTCAGGACACGCCGCAACTACTTTTCCACAGCACCCGCAACGAGAAATCGCAAGATGGTCCCGAGTTAGGGGCGGATGTATTTGAAACAGGAACCACACAGACAAGGGGCCTCCCTCGTATATCACCTGCTTCCACAGAATTCCCACCCCCGTATGACGACCTTTCACGCCACGACTCGGGTAGTTTGAGCACAGCTCACATGACTCAGACAGGAAGCTTTGAGAGGCTTCCCTTCCATTAGTGGAGCTCAATTCCAAGAGCCCTCTCCCTCTGCCAGCACAGGGCTTTACCGAGCACTAACAGCGGCAGACGCAAAGAGACGGTGATCCTGCATTAGTCTTGATATTCCACTATGCCCAACGCTCCTGGTTGGACGACGAGGAGCGGCGGGCCCCGCCATTAGTACTTGAGTCGCCATCGAGGGCGAGCTCGTTTTTGCGCGTTTTTACCAGTATTTCCTCGCAGCTTCCAGTATAGCAACACATATAGCAACGGCGGAGAGGTTTAGAATTGAATGAGTACGCGTTTTTCGAGCATTCCAATAAATACTTATATCCGTAGAATGAGAGTGTTGATTTTGTGAGAGAGTCTAGCTCAGCGTCGTGCAATTTGATGAATAGCGAATACTTACTTGCAAACGTGTCGTTCGAAGTTGAAGCCTCCATAGCCTGCCAGTGGGCGGGATGACTGTAATCTACGATCCCTCCCGGCAGTGACCCCCAGTACAATTCTGACCGGTGGCTGCTGACGGTGACCGGTGACCGGGACCAGTTAATGTTGCAAGTTGTTCAGAAAGTGGTCGACGCGGAAGGCCACGTGGCCCCTTTTTCGCAAACGTCGCTCTCTGTCGCTGAAGCGCTGATAGCTCACCAAACAAATCAAGGCGCCAAATTCTTAGAGTCCCCTGATATCCATTACATGTTCCAGCCTACCAGGCCATACAATCGTTAGCTCAGGCCCACCTCCGCCTCAGCAAGCTACTACCCTATTCATTTCTACTTCGGTCCCCGAGTTTCTGTCCGCATGCCCAGGAGACTGCTATATTTACAAACTCACTAGGGATAGTTGCAGCAGTGACTGAGGTAAAAGCTCCATACCCGTCACCAGGTGTTTTGTCGGTTTTCGCTAAATCAAACTCATTTATATTGCATACTATTCTAGATCTCTTTGGCAACACTTCAACGATCCGTTCTTAGAGACTGGTGGCTTTTCCCTCACCATTTACATCTGCTCTGATGTGTAGGTGCCGCCGTCAACAACGCCGACGCTACGAGCACTCCTCGCGGTCAGAACGAGGTAAGTATCGCGGATGACCCTAGCCTCCCAAAGGCAGAGCGCGAACAGTCATAGATGACCCAGGGCTTAGGCCTTAGGATCGAGTGGTCAGAGTCGAATGACACATGCCATCAAGTCACTAGCAACATTCAAACAACAGGCCTGAGTCACGACCAACTGAGTGCGTGTCCCTCTGTCTTTTCAATACACGCGCTCGATAGGTAGGTATAGTGCTGATTGGTGCAGATATCATTAGTAGTGCACGAAGACTCACTACGAGTTCTATTGTCACGTTCACCAGTGAGATGTCCGAATACTCTCGCTCGAATGCTAGGGACCACCCTGTCATACAAAATTCCAACGACGAGCAAAGTTATGCAAGCGAGCCCCATTTCACGCTAAGCGAGATATCGGTGTGCTGGCGATCGTACCTGAATCTTAGATGGATAGGCGGGAGGCACCACGTACCGGACTAAGTATAGCGAAGACTAGCCAACTGTGCCGACTCACTGCTCCGTCGTCATCCGCACCATATTCGCACGAGACATCCCATTGACCGTCCTGCATCATGATTGAGCTATTACCCCGAGCGCGAGACGAGGCACCTGAGCACCTTAGTGGTCTGTCAACGTCCGCGCCACGAGCGCCAAGACCCCGGCCAGTCTTTTTTTACCAATCCGTGTTTCATGCAGGATAAGACGGGCGGTTGAAACGATCTATGAAAAAGTTTCCTGCAGTGCCTGGCATTCCGACGCTGGCCACCTGGTTCCCTGCGTTTGGGGACGATGTCTTGCCATGGTATTTTAAGGCGTGCAGTATGTACGGCCATGAAATCTATGGGTGGGTCATCCAGATCGGCTTACACTGGAGCCATCGGTTTTGTTATTTTTTTCCATCATATGTAAACTATCGTTAGCGTTTTCTACACGCCTCAACGACTCGGATTTAAAGGCTGTGAATGTCAAGTTGACGAGTCCGTTGACGTGATTTTCGAGTTTTGAAATGGGTCGGTATATCATCTTTCACCACCAACGTTGCGGGGGGGTGGCTAAACGTATCAAAAGCTCGGAGTCATATATCTCTACATTCGCAGTAGGCGTTGTAAAAAAAATTGTAAATTGCCACGACGACTCCTGCACAAACAAGTGTGTTGCAAATGTTGTCGACTTGGAAGGTCCACGTGGGTCCCCTGGGCCCTTGGGGGGAAGTGGCAATTTGAAATAGTTGGAAGGCGGAAGTCAAAAGATTCTAGTTCTATTACGAGTTCTCCACCACCGCGAGCCAAATATGTATCATCTCACGTAACGATCATCACCTCGCATTACATTGGTTTTGTAATAGCTCAACAACGTCGCTTGGATCCCTACGTTAGTACAGCCTAAAAATTGTCGATTTCAATTGCCCCTCTCACTTCCTCATGAAAAAACCTTTAAATTCGATTGCGGCTTGGCGATAACACAACGTCGTATATGCCGTGGTATCCGCTTGCCGCTATGATCGGCACGTTACCTCTTTCTCTTACGACCGGAACCACCTTGCGTATCGACCTCTATTGATTACTCACACTTCGCAGCATTACTACCCGTGGGCAACTTGAAATCGACGGACCTATATCTAGAGTACGCCGGCCAAAACCCTCTACGCATCTCCAGGCGCTTGGTCATCGATAAATCTCGAGTTAGGGCGCGCTATCAAGCAGAGATGAATTCTGGCTAGCTCAGCTACGACAATCATCACAGGAACGGTAGTACTCTATAAAAGTAAAACGGAGCCGCTGATTGGGATGTCAAGCGAGCACTTTGAATTAGCGCGCACGCAGCCGTTATAAGGGATGGCTCGTCATTGTGATGATTATTTCATCACTGGTCGATGAACCGTTCTCATTCGCTGTGCATATACGAAGATGAAATCTTTCTTCCTGTTGCGTTCGTTGTACCTGTTGGTACTTCGGTAGCAGCGAGCTCTCACAAGGGCGTACCCAATATTTATGGGCTCTTGCCTAGGTGGGTGGGGGCGTTGGCTCTCTCTAGCCGTTCTTTTTACTACAAGCCTTTGTACGCTTCACCCCTGTTCTCGTTGCCGTCTTTTCGTTCTAGGGGACTGGCGTAATATTTCCATTCCGGGCTGTCGCTACTACGGAAACTACAGATTTTTGACACATTATCAATGCACCGCCAACTAACCACCATTTTTTCTCTGACAATGTTCCCTACTTTCATCTCTTCACATCGCTTGTGAATATTACCGTGGACGATTCCCAGACGAGATTTTGATCACATACGAACCCGCCGACGTGTGGAACGTTGGCACATCAATTGCAGTGAATTGTTCTCCGCTCACGCCGGACCGCAATCAAGCATCGAACAAAACATGGCAGCGACACGACTTGGCACGGGGGGCAAGGGGCAAATACACCGGTTACACCAATGGTCATCCCTCAGACAGTGCTGGCATTGCGAACCATGAGCTTTAAATGGTCGGTGTTAACCTTAGATCGTGGAATCTTGATTTCAAAACAAAAAATGTCTCCTGACTTTTGGCACAGGTGTCGCCAGTCTATGTCTTTTGTATCATCCATACTTTGCCAGATTATGGAAACACAGTCCTATCCTTCACATCGATGGAAACGCCGTAGTAGGATCATACGTCTCTACCCCGACGCAAACAACGAATATCTCGGAATACAATGTCTCCGTCTACGCTTAACAGCAGACCTATCTCCGGGATCTCATGTGTTGGACCATAAAGAACGGCGAGGGAGTTGGAGACAGCCACCAGCCTTTTTCTCCTTGAATTACATCATTTACACGTACGTGTCAGTCTTCCCTTGCTAGACAGTTTGAGGGTGGGGCTGATTCCTTGCAGACATGATGACGAAACAGTTCACACATCAACGTCCCTAGCCTTCACTTTCTTCTTCGTTCATATCGTCCATCGTCCATCTCGGCAGTAAGCTTTGAGTCGTCTCTTTCGCAGGTGTTTTCCGACGTCTACGACAACCCTCCGATGTCGGCTTCTCCAGCGCAGTACCGTAGCCGTCTCCAGCTTCTCGATGGCTCAAACCAATTCATGCCACGTCATTTGGCTCCGAAGGCACATCGGCATCACCGGAGACAGTTCTTTCGGTCTCAACACGGACTCTATGGGCGTTATTCACCAGTGTTGAGGTATCATCATCATCCCGCTCCGTCCCTCTCGTCAGAGCTCTCATCCTCATCCTCCACACCCGTCACGCCTTTCCCTCTCCGGAAAGACGCATGACAATGCATACAATTGCGCCTACTGCAAGAGTGCGCCAGGTGGCGTTTGTCTTCCTGATCTTCACTGCACAATGTTGTTGCGTTTGGTGTATTGGATTTGTCGTCGTCGGACACAACCGCATCCTAATCTCCCCACCACCACGCAAACGAGAAAATGGTGGATAATAACAATGAGTCAAATGGACGCGGCTACAGAACAACTGGTCTCTGGACCAAACTGCACCGCGCACTACTCCCAATTCATCCGTCACAATTGTAGACACTCCAGCGCAGAGTTGACGAACGTGACCGGACATCCTCACACGCCACGTTCTACGGACGAGCGCGCGACCGCGTGACGGTGGAAGAGGCCAATGATGCAGCCGTCATTGTGCGGAGATTCTAACAGGAGCTCTGCAGCAAGAGCTGTAGATGATAATCAAACCCGCCCACTCTCACTCGGAACGAGAAGAGACTATCATATCATCGACCCAATTCGGCCGAATAATGAGTGAGGCTACCTTCACAGCCGGGGTCCGCCCCCACATTCTCGTCGTTTACAGTGGTCGCATATCCAACATATCGGATAATATGGAGGAGCCACTCACACCCTATCAGAGAACCATGTCTGGGACTCATAGGGGCCCGCGTACACTACACGCTCAAGTGGCCCTTCCTCGTATTTCACCCACTTCCGCTGACCTTTCCACCTCCGTATGATGACCTTTCACGTCCACGACTGCGTAAAAGTCTGGGACATCGCTGAAGCGACGTCGAAGTTTTTTGCGAAGTTTCATGTCCCATTCGAGCACGCATTCGTCAGCCATCTTGACTGGCGATTGCGCATGTTTTCATTGCGGGGTGCTCGTGTATAGGACATCTTGTACCGTATTGAGAGTTGCCAATAAACAGCAGGACGATAAGAGATTCTTCTGGGTGACCTTCGGCGTGCATCTGCGAGGTATAAGGTATGTGGGCTTAGCAATCTAAATGATTGGCATGGCGCCCAGGATGCCCAACGTCTTTCTAGGTATGTAATGGTGATGAGTTGTTAAACGACACAATCGGTGCCATGAATGGTTATGATTTGAGCAAATGCTTTCGAGAAAAGAGCCATTTCGGAATGAGCTGCAATTTCATGGAGTCTACTGGCCAGCAAAGGGGGGCCCGACCAGCTCGGCCTTTGATGTTTGGTTTTTCTTTCCCCCTGACTTAACCGAGGTTTCGGAGTCAGATCGACGGTGGGCCATGGTATGGGGCTAGCAAGAAATGGAGTAGACGAGCCCATCTCCCGAGTGGAGGAGACGGAAGGACGACGGGCGCGTAGAGAACTTCGGCGTGGACCGGTAGAATCGGTGGTCACAGGAAGCGATTGGGTCGTGCGTAAACTAGAAGGCCCCAAGTTGATTCGCACATAACACGATCGTCATCAGGAACCGACGACGAGTCGCTGCGAGTAGTAGGCGTAAACACAGACGAAAGTCGAGGGCGAGACGGAGGTGAGGGTGGCATTGCTCCATCGTCAAAGGGGGTACCTCGGTTCGTCAAGTGCTGTGTTCTCCCTCGTTAGGAAGCGAGAGGAGAGCACCTGAGCGCGCGAACGCATTTGCGCACGGTTGCGCTCGTACTCTTCCTCTTCATCTGTAGTGATCTCATTGCCGTCTTGATCCAACCGAGCTAAGAACGTGAATGTGAGATACAATGCGATATAATTTAGTACATGCTGCATACCCCAACCGCGTCTGCGGCGTCTACGTTCGGAAGTCGAGTCGTACGGCTGAGCCGTTTATTGATCCTCAATGCTGTCGTAGCTGCCCCACGCCATGTCGCCTAAGCGACCCCACGATGGAGTTACAAGCCTCGGCCCGGCACTCGGAGTCGGTAACGCCGTGTCTGCTGCAATTGCACGAGGAGGTCGGATGGTGGGACCTATTTGTAAGCTACTGGGAGAAGGCCGACGCCACGAAGAGCTCCCATAAACATCCCAGTTGAATAAATCGTCGTCCTCTGAGGAGTCAAATGTGCCAGCGGGATTGCCGGAGGGCCTCTCCAGACGCTTCGATCTGATGACCCTCATTTTCGGTATCAAGACCAGGTATGTCCGCGAATTCGTCAGGCGAGGGTATGCGATCTGCAACGGATCTTGGGGTGAGCGAAAAGCCTGAGCAGACGAAGTCTGAGGCAGAGTGATCAAAGATCTAAGCCGAGAACCATCGCCTGTCTCCCTGGGGTTACTGTAAGAAGGCAGGGGTCGATGTTCTTGCAAATTATCTCTCCAATGAGATGTTCGGTTTCGAGCGACCCAAGGAGGATTCGCGGATGTCTCCGAGGAGCGCTGAGTTGGGGGAGAAGAGAATGCTGTGGTGGTCTGGGACTCGGCCGCTCGTGAGCCCGAAGAAACAAAGTTGCGAGAAGTATCCAACAGCTTGTTCGCGATGCCGATTGAGAACCGTTACGGTGAAGGAAGAGTCAGCTAAAACATCGCGAACTCGCGAGTCTAGGCTTTCGCGCGAGCTTGAGGCTCGCGCCATGACGCGGCGACCCAGGGTAGTAGAGCCATCCGTAGAATTCGAGTGGCGACCTCGCAAGAGATCTGATGTGCCGAGCGATCTACGAGCCTCAAGCCCATCACGAGAACGCGGACCGAATAGAATGGTAGGGGAGGGACGTGATGCCTCTCCGTCTGAAAGAGCGGGATTCACATTCAAATCGTCCCCGACGGTAGAGGTGAGTTCCGCAAACCGCTGTCTGATTGTGCTGAGGTTCTGTCGCGCCGTCTCGACCATGACTGGGTCAGAGAGCCTTTGCGCTACGACATCTGTCCACCGTATTAGGTCGACCGTGAGCAGGAGCCCTGGTTGGGCGTTCGAAAGGACTATAGCGGAATGACTTGGCCCCATCTGCGAGTTCCCTCGAGTACTTTGAAGTTCGTCCATTGAAGCTGCCAGAGACGATTCGAAAGACTGAGAAGACGTTCGTACGCAGCTTCAATCGCAGTGGACACGCGTTGTTGATATTCCCCGAGACTGAGCTAGCGTCCGGACAATATCGGGGTCTGCAGCCTGTTGGAATTGGGTAGTCCGAGGTTGTTGCTGTCGCAGAGTGCCGGGTGAGTGACGGGTGTGGCTGTTATGTAGTCTGGGCGGGAAGTATCGCACTTTGCAGAGGAGACGCAGTTGTTCAAGTCTTATGTACCGTGTATAGAGCCACGGCAATGGAACATAACTATTCGCTCACAGTGTTGTGCTAAACAGCGGTCTGCCCATGTGGCGGGACCGAAACCAATTCTGGCCCCGCTGAGGTCACTGAGGAACCTCGGACGCGCTGTCTCTGAATAACGGGCGGATTTGTCGGATCGTCAACAGCAAGCACGCACGACAACGCCAGAACAAGAAGAAGAACAGAGAGGTGGCAAACAAACGGCTGTGGTGGTCAACCTAAGAGTAGCCGGTGTTTACGGTCCGTAGCTCCCTCAAGACCATCCATAAATGAAGGCGCATCAGACCTCCGACCCAGCCCGTCGGGAGGTCGAGTGTTTGAAGAGAATGCAAGAATAGCAATAATTTACTCAGATGGACAGTTATTATATTTATACGCTCAATTAATCGCTCTCATCCTCTTCCTCGTCGGAATACTCCTCAGCTTCGTCGTCGATGAACCCATTTCATCTTCGAGCTCTCACCTTCCTCGCTATCATCGTCCTCGTTCTTCGTCCTCTGCCTCTGTCTCGTCATCCTCTTCCGTCTTCACCGACGTCACTCCTTCGTCGCTACTGGTCATTTTCTTCGTCGCTACCACCGGGGGGGGGAGTTCGACATCTTCAACGCTGCCGGCGTCGTCTCCGCTCTCGAGCTTCCACATCCATTGTCTCGACCTCTTCTTCACTCTCACCCTCGACATACTTTGCGGCTTTTTTCTGTGGCCTCTTCTTCTTCTTTCTTCCCTCTTTAGCGGCCTGCACCCCTGGTAACAGTTAGCGGCGCGGGAGCGGAGCATTCGAAGAGCGCATCTCGATCTGTGAAATCTGACCATGTTCCAGCCGGCCCTCGCCGCTCAAGGAGAGCAGACTCTCTTGCAGCGCAAGGCGAGAGTGAGGGTGGAGTGCAGCCCAGAAAGGCGAGCAACAAGATCAGGCATCTACAGGCAATCGTGTCCCAGAGATAATCCTGGTGAGGCCCTCAAACAGACTCAACTGTAAGTAAGTGGGCACCGTTCGTACCACTAACGCAGCACGACACCCATCTCACGAGGCCAGTACCTCTCTGAGCCTACCAGCACCAGCACCTCCACCTTTTCCCCTACCAACTCTCTTGCCGCGTCCTAACCGTTCGACGCAATGCGCCGACAAGTGGGACTGCTAATTTGTGGAGGTAGGCGCTTGACGGTATTCTGTATAAGAGATGGCATTGGAGTGTGCCAAACACGTCCTCAAGGAGCCCGGAATCCGATGAGTGCAATGCTTGTATAAGCGTTCTAGTGATGCGAAGAAGCGGGCACGGCCTGGAGTGCAATACGCTCAGCCTTCTCAGTGTTTTTCGCGGGGCAGCACGTCTTCATCGTCCGAGTCCTTGCACAGCAGCTACAGCCACAGGTGGCATCACCCGTCTAGCGCGGTCAACCGATGGCCGATGGGGGATCTCATCTCCGCGAGTTCGGCGTCCAGCTCTGCCATCAACTTCTCACGTGTCGTGAGATCGTCCCATCGAAGCATCCTGGCCCCAACTCGAGACCAGAGCAGACAGTAATTGATCTGAGGACTCGTTGTACGCCGTCTGTGGGGTACCACCCTGATAAACGTTGAGTGGCGATATTCGACTGAAGAAGAGTGGGTATAGCATACCGAATCTTCGTCCGCATGACCAATGATTCCGACCCCGGAAGGAGAGGGTCGAGGGTCGAAACCGCTTCAACGAAGTCGCCCGAGGCACCTCAAGGTAGTCCTACTTACATATTCAAGTGGGCACCAAGATGGATTAGGGATATAATACTCACAACTACGTCAAATATGGGCTTGACCCCCACCCGCTAGTCGTGCTATACGGATTTTGCCCTCGTCTTGGCTCACAAACGATGCGGCGACGACGTCAGATCGGTTGTCGACTTGCTTCTTCGTCGAAGCTACGGTGATAGTACTTCTGGGAGATAGAGTCGGGGACCTTCGATTTGGTCTTCGAGTGCTAGCGGGCTCTGCGTCCAGGGGGAACAGAGCCCACACGTCCAGAAGCAGAAACAGAGAGGAGTGTACTTGGCTTTGTGGAGGGTGCATGGGATACAGAGAGAGCAATTGTTCCGTACATCCGAGTCCAACGGAATTGACGCAGCAACGCGACCTTCAGAGGTTGTTCCGTCTTCAGGTACATCCCACAGATAGACGAATCTGTCCGCCTCCGCCGTGGACAAAAATCTTGACGACGATTCCCAGCGCAAGGTCTTGACAGGTGATGTTGCGTGACCGGTGAATGAGACACCAACTTTCGTGCTTTTGAGGGGCCGTCCAGAGACGAGTCGGAGCTCGCCTCCATGGACAAACCCAGCTGGATCGGGCGTAGTTGGCAGAGAGAAGGATCTCAGGCGCATCGAAAACTGCAGTTTCGCTGGACGAACCTGACACTGACGCGAGGCATGAGTATGGTATCCGCTCTTCGCTCTTCCAGCTTCCCAGTCAAGCTTCCCTCTCGGAGGTCCCGAGAGTCTTACGACGCCGTCTGCCCCGGACGTCCATGCGTGGGTTGTCTCACTATCTCCTTCTTCCGCGATCGAGACTGAAATAAGAGCAGAGGTACTTGAGAATGTGATATCGTCTTGCGCAACTTTTGCCGGGTGGCTGGGCGAGAAAATAGGACTAGTGAGCCATTAGCGAGGCCAAGGATGATACCTGACGGGAGGTTCCCAGCATTTCCTAGGCTCTTCTCCTCCGCTTCCGCTTCCTCTTAGGTCCCTCTTCCGCTTTGTGAAGCATCGAACCGAGCCCAGCATAGGAAGAGACTCGAGAAGAGTCCAAAGAGATGTTCTGCGGTGGATTGACCGGTATCACAGTATCGTAGACGCGTAGGCGATGCTTGTCTACCGCACAGCGAGAGGAACGCAAAAACAACTCTCCGCCTTGACATGAGAACGGACGAAAGCGAGTGGGTGGATGAAGCGTCCTCAACCGCGGGTTGTGAGATGGCACGAAGTGGCTGCGGGACGGGATTTTGGTGGCTATTGATTGCGAGGCTTTCTGGTTTTGGAAGGCGTGGAGGCCATTTTACAGATCTAAAGGGTCAGCGAAATGAGTCGAGGGCGGTAACTGGAACCGAAAGCAAAGAGTAACAAGTACCTCAACTTTCAAGCCAGCTCTAGTTCACGGGCGTCTGTCCAAAATTTATGGCGCGCCGCATTTGGACGCATGGGCGCCTACTTCGGACGCGAAAACATTTGGCGCCCTTTTTGTGACTCGGATGCCTTCACCGTTTCACAGGCGCCCTTTGGACCTGAGTCTCTTCGTCCCGCCCTTTTCCCTCTCTACTCCGCTAACCACCATGCCCCGCTACATCTTTTCTCAAGTCCCACTTCGCTTGTTATATACCCCAAGGAAACTCTTCACGGCCTTCACGATACGATGAACTACCGTTCAGGTAAGCCATCAACTTCCCCGCTCGGCACTGGTCCAGGTCTGACTCTAGTCCACAGCCTCGAGAACACTACTTGGTATACCTGACCTCAGCGGCAGACATATATGTCGACATAAGCTGAGTGTATTGCAGGCGAGGGGGAACCTATGCCACGGTGTACAAGGATACGCGCATCATTCCCGGTACGTCGTCCAAGTCGGACTCACCCATTCGTCTCGATCAGGGGCCTGCTACTGCGTATCTACGAATGAAATCGTGGCATTTGTTGAAAGAGAATTCCACTTGGATGCTGAACAAGAGGGTACTTCCAATCAAACCGCCATCCGTGAAATCTCGCTCATTGAAAGAGCTGAAACATCGTCAACATCGTCCATTCCCGGCTCTCCGCTCTCTATGCTGTTATCCCATAACCAGGAAACCATAGCTGCGTCTCCTCATCCTTCGAGTACTGCAGAGAGAGACTTGAAGAAGTAGATATGGATGCGCACGGCATGCGATCGCTGGAGCACTCGAACCCTCAACTGTCAGGAGCTTCATGTACCCAACTTCTCAAGGAACCGCGTTCTGCCATGAAAGACCGAGTTCTTACACCGAGACTTGAAGCCACAATGAGTACCTTCTATCATCAACAGAAAGTAAGGGCGAGTTGAAAAACTAGGAGATTTCGGACTTGCGAGGGCGTTTGGCGTACCAGTCAATACCTTTTCGAAAACGATCGGTCCGTCTCTTTTGTTCATTGTTTCCGACAACCTGTGTTGAGTCTAGTGCTCTATGGTTGTCACCCTTTGGTACCGAGCACCAGACGTAATTGTTGGGAGGATCGCGGGACCTAACTACGCACCTTCGATTTGATGTGCCTGTGTTTGGTCTATGCGGCTGGTACCATCTTTGGCTGAAAATATCGATCACATGCGAAACTCACCTTGTTCGAGGCAGGAGGGACAAGGGACAACCAAAGACCAGCTTCCCCACATCATGCGTATACCTTGGCTACACCCGGAACGATGGGGTCATCCGCAAAGATATATTAAGCGACTATGCTTGTGAGTAATCCTGAGGCAAATCAAAAGCATTTCGACTTAAACCACCCGCCCAGGAATAGCGGACAGCAAACCAGGCTCCGCAGATAGCAGTAACCCACGATACCGTGGAAAAATCCCATTTCCAGCAGGGTCGGTGTAACAGAAAGCCTCGCCTCAGGCTCTCCGACCTCCTCGAGCGGACTCTTCAATTCGTACCCAAGCTACTAAACGTATTTCGGCTCGCGGAGGCGCTGAACCAATCCGTACATCCAACCACCGGGTCTTGCTTGCCTCATACCATCTATCCCCGCCGCTTGGCGCCATTGGCTCGGTCCACCGAACGCTCACACCCTATTCAGCATCATACAACCCAGCTATGGTGGGTCAACCCTCCCGACAGAGCCGAGCATTAGCCATAACCAGCAACATGGTGCAACAATGACCCGCAGGCTCTAAGCCTACCAGGCTCAGGGCGAACGCATCCGCCGTATCTCACGCGTCATAGCAGGGTATGATACGCAGCAGAACATGGACACCGCGCACCCATTGCAACCGGCCCAGGCTCAAGGGACATCGGTCCAATTTCCCCACAAGCTAAGCAACTGTTGCATTGACTCCTACAGCTATGTCCCCCAGTAATTACCCCGCTGATTATACACGGGTGAAAAATAGCCAAGCGGAAACTAGTCACATGGAAGTTTACACACCAGGTGAGCGATTTATGCCGTCGTCGGGAACTATGCCCGCTTCTCCCAGATTTTGATCGGCCTCCTCGCTCCTGGTACGTCCTGCAACTGAGCGTATGTCTGGTAATGATATATTTTGTATTACTGATCCAACAGCCTCTTTCTTTCTCTCAGGATTCGTGAACTCAACCCAATGTACTACGACGAGTTTCCGAATATGGTAACAAATCAGACAGGTTCTGGTGTTTCAAATGTTGCTACACAGCCCACAATATCTAGTAGCCGACACTGAACTCGCCCGGTCAATAAATAAGAAGTGGCACAAACACATTCTGTCTCATGCCTTTTCATAATCTCGTATGTCATAAAGGCTTTTTGCTTAATATCTACGCGAACGAGCAATCCTCCCGTTGACGTTCGCTCCGCATTGGCACTGTGCATTTTCTCGTTAAGGCTGGTCGTTTAGGGGGCTCTGTCGTCTCCGACGAAAACCTCTTTCTAAGGCGTGGCCGTTCGCTACCAGGGGAACATCGTCATCCGCTCTGTCGTCTGGCTCTGACAAAATGGCTTTAAAAGTGTGCAGTGATCCGCTGGAAAAGCATTGGTTTCGATCTTAAGTACCGGTCCGAAAGTGGCCTTCGTTCCTAGAACCAGGCTTCTGGCACGCTCGTACACGTACGCGAGGAAGGTTTCTCCGGGCCACGCCGACCCGTAATCTCATTTGATGGTGGCAGGTTTGCCGCCGGCTGTACATCGTGTAATATGACTTTCGAAACCCGTCATTAAATGTATGGAAAACGTACCAGTATGAACAGTAGTTCGTGCAGCTTCCTTTTCATTGCCTTTTCCACAGTGTGCAACGAAGGTCAGAACTCTGGATACCGCAATCATTGCGATTAACGATACACATCGGCTGCTTTGAATAGAGAGGAGAAGCCAGTCTTCTTTTCCTGGAAACTGAGAGTCATCTGCGTTTACGTCTACCAGCCGTCTTGCAGACCCATTGCGTCCCAGCATATGAAGGGTCCTTTAGTTCTCCTTCGCTGAGGGTATTGCAATCTTCGCATCGGGGTGTATTCCAGCATGATACAGTATCTCGTCTATATTTCGAGGTGGTAAGTCGTTAGATGATTAGATTTGGAACGCCGTCGCCTGGCAACCCACAGTTCCCACATCTCCGGCGCTGAAGGTCTGGTCTGGAGTAGTAGAGCTTTAATTGACATGTTCGTTTTGAGTACCCGACTCGAGAAGTCTTCACAGGCCGGGCATGGACAGTATTGGGTCGAATCCAAGCGTAGAAAGTGTGGTGTGTCGGTAAGTCCTGCTAACCTTGACGAGCTCGGATCCAAAGGCAGGCTCCGTAGCGTCCGACAAATGCAACTTCGGTACATGTGGGCTGTCCCCATCAATGTCCCTTGTATAATGCAATAACACAACTGTATCACAGCGCCATGTCAATATTGGGTCATGATGATATCACCAAATGCACGAGACCTTCATAAAATCTCAGGTGGCCAGTCCACAGAGCTTTCTTCGGGCTACTCCCTGTAATGTTAATTGGGCCAGGCCTGGCCTTTCCAACTACAAAGTGAAGAATGATAACCAGTGATAGCCATCATCGCGCAAATAGTCCTACTTGTGAAATGACCTTAGCTTGCCTGTAGGCAGTCGCCAGTCATGCCAAAGTGTAGTACAGGCATCTTCCCACGACCCAGAAAGCTCGACATAGAATACCTTTCCTATGGATTTTGCGTCAGCAAGACCATTGAGTTGGTAGTTGGAATCTACCGTACCATAACGCGCAACGTCCTTAACGGTGCGTCCTTCTATTTCTTTGACCTAAAATCATGAGCTAAGTGTCATGATACTTGGGTAGCTGTGTGGCATCATTTACAAACTCCGTGTGCGTTGTTCCTGTAAACACGATAGCGTCTTCCACTGCATCGACTTGTCGCGATTTTCTTGCCCTTGCTCAACGTTCTGAGCAAAGCAGCCGCTCGTTCAACCTCTGTGTGGCTCATGCATTATTGCAGGCGTGCTGTTTGACACTCTCCGACACTCACCAGGAAGTTCCCGGCATGGATAATGCGTAAAATGAAATCGTACGTTCCGTTTACGGAACCCCGCCGCTCCAAGCTGAACGTAGTCAGCAAGCGCCTCTCTTAGTACCGGTGCCACCACCTAAAATGGCGCCAAAAACAGGCACACATCCCGATTGGCTAGAGAAAGCATGTGGTGCGGCCGATCTCTGCACACTGAGAATTGCCCTTGAAATATGACTGCGGCTCCCAGTCCTCCGACTTCTTGAACCACGACCACCATGTCGGACGTGCAGCCCACGCAGCCATGGGGTCTTCAATTGGCGTAGCTCTGTCTGGTATGTGTGGACTCTTTGGGTAAGGTCCTTGAAACCTCCTGTCGACCATGCTCAAGGATCCCCGGGCTAAATTGACCGCCGCCCAAACTAGTCTAGTCGTTAGGATTAGGTCAGTACTGTATCAGCTTACTGCGCATCGAAAAAACACCAGCTCACAATTTAATCTTGTCCTGTAGGCGTCATGACAGATTTGCTTGTGTATTCGATTGTTATTCCAGTCTTACCCTTTCAGCTGGAAACACCTGGCCGATACACCCATGTATCCGGCCTAAACGGGCCTGGCTATTATTCGGCTATGTGGGTCATGTAACTAATCTGCATATTTTTTAATGCATACAGCTCAACTCCTTGCCGCAGTCAGCCGGACTAGTCCTGTGTACGTGCTACCCTATTACAAGATTGTGCACAACCCGTCCGCTCATCGGTCACTAGCAACCCCGTCTATCGCTCTCTTTTCAGAGAGATACAAACACGAGGAACATGGCCTCTCATATCCGGCCAGTATCATCTTGATTGGCCCTCACAGATCATGCTAATGGAAGCCCCCACCTACTGGGTCATGGTTATCGCTCGCTCGCGTCATTCAAGGCGTCAGCTCCTCAATCATTCGGGTGGTCGGCCTTGCACTGCTGAGTGCGTACCTGCCACTGCGAATACGAGTCCACTTCTTACGGTGTTATGGCATTTTAGGTGTGACACCGCTGCCGAGTCCGTCGTTGGAAGTGAGTCGCCACAGGAATCCATGTGATGTCTGTCGACTGCTGCTCATTTCTTCCAGGACACAGCTTGGAATAGCTATGACGGGTCTTTCGCTTGGGTCAGTAGCTTATACAAAGTCACCTCGGTTCTAGCGACTACTCATGTATAAACTTAGGAGTCTCATAGGGCCAGTCGTCACGGTGGTGTCCTCTACAATCGTTTTCACGGCTTTCGGGGGCCAGGTATTTGCGCCATCATCATCACGGCGTTGGACCTTGTCGGCCGGGCTGTTAATTATCGGGGAGCGCAAGGATGCCATCAAGTACGGTGTGGACCCAGGTGCCAGAGCCGAACGCCGATGTTCCCAGCCACCGTGGAGATGGCAGAAAACTTCAGACTTACCATGAACAAGGAGAGATTTGACAGTGACTGTGCCTGCCTGTTTCTCCCAATCCTTCAGAAAACCGACGCAGCCAACTAGGGTCTTCACGCGCCTCCCAACACTCATTGGTGTCATCAACCATATAGCTTATCTAGAAAAAATCGCCCCTCGTTAGCGCCTCACTGTTGATGCTTCTGCACTCTGAATATACGGGGGGTGTTAGGCTGTCGTCTCCCTGCTTGAGGGCGCTTAAGATACGTCGCATTCGTTCAATCCTGTCCATATTGAAGTAGTCGCATACGCCTGGCATTATGAGCCCGCCCTGGCCTCTATCATCCAATCCAATCAAGGATGGACACTTTCTACACGCCTACTCACAGGTTGGGCCTTTGGGATATTGCCTTTTTGCGCCGGAGTTTCTTGCCTACTCTTATTATCGTAGATTGTTTTTACGACTTCCTCGTATAATCATAGCATTGATTGGAACTTACGGGCCATCATATAGTCTTCCCCCCCTCGCAGGGCATGGTTAGACCGACCGAATCGGCTCTGATATGGGATCATTGTCTTTGGCGACATCGCTATCGATGCCATGGTTTTGGCCTCCTACTGTTCACACCTCCTTTCCAGTTTTCAGTTGCTCGCTGGTATTGTTTCATTGCGATGTCTCTGTCTCCGCAATATTGTACGTCACCCGTTTCTCATCGTGTCGGGCCATCGCTGAAAGTTTACAATCAGATTTCTTTCTTGGCGGCCATTGTAGCTCCGTTACTCCACAGCGGAATTTGCATCATGTTTCGAAAGGACACGAAGGCTTATGGGTTGTATGTATATTTTTTACATTAGGAAACCCTGTTCTGAACTATTCATTAGCATGCTGCGATGGTGTATGGCGCGTTCAATTTGAGCTTCGGTTTCAGGTGATCGGCGTGTGAGAGGATTTGAGACGAGTTCCAGAGGTCAATAAAAATTACGTGACTAATATGTACTGATTGGCGGCACATAGTGGGCCCTTCATCATTGTGTGTGGACAGGTAAATACCCGGTCTTTCGGGGTGTGGTGCTTGACATCAACGAAAAATAGCTAAAGGGCTTGCTAGATGTACGATCACATCCGGCGCGGATGGGTCTTGGCTGTCTATATGCTTCCTCGTCATCGGGCTCTTCTCGCCGTCTGCGTAGTCCTCGCTGCTCTTTTTTCGTACGCAGAGAAAGACCACTACTATTCCGAAATAATGCCACAGAAAAACGCAAGAAACGTCAAGAGCTAACAACCGATCATGGAAACCCCTTAGGTCCACTTATGTCCCTATCCATCACCAAACCCTCACTCAAGGGACACTAACGTCTATCCTACAATGAGCACATCCCACTCCGTCCAAGAATCACACACAAACTCCACTCCGCTACAAGACTAGATATAATTACGAACCAACATGATAGTACAATAGATAGACTA
The DNA here is from genome assembly GCA_035772785.1 of Phlebiopsis flavidoalba. NCBI lineage: Eukaryota > Fungi > Basidiomycota > Agaricomycetes > Polyporales > Phanerochaetaceae > Phlebiopsis > Phlebiopsis flavidoalba. The sequence goes on along the minus strand of JAOCPU010000009.1, from coordinate 768,201 downwards.
AGTACGACGGCACCGTAGGGTGGCACGGCAGATGTGTTATACTAGATTCTCCATGACAAGGGGTATGCGAGATTGACAATACAAATGCAAATAACAGATAATGATTCCACCAGTGCGAGTGACTTGCGGTATACAATGATGTATGATATACAAAAACAATGGAAAGGATTGTAGAAGAAGATATGAGGAGAGAAGAGATGGTAGGGAGTGTCGACGGGCTGTTGGGTCATCAGAGATGCTTGTGATATATGGCTCATCCTATTTGGTTGGTGTTCCAAAACATGGTCATGAAGGAGACAAGGTCCGCTGTCGGGTATGGTCAGACACACAGTCGGAGGGCGCGGTGAAGGGAGACGCACTTCGTTTTAACGGGCTTGCTGAGAGGAATGCGTTCAGGAGGGAAAAGGAGGAAAAAAAATGTTAAAAAAAAAAAAAGGGAAATTGCCCGCCTCCGCTCAAGCACAGCTGTTTGGTGGACTCTTGGCAATCGACGCACTAAGAGGGCAACGAGCCTGCAAAATTCACATGGTCCAGAACAGGCATCTTGTAATTTAGGACATCGTGGGTTTGTGCTTACTAGGGAGGAGCGTGGTTGTTCGTCGTTTCGCTTCTAATACATCGTATTCGTTTACAAGCTTCCACCCCGTCCCGACATATAGGCATGTGTCACTGTGACCGATCATTTGTCAGCATAGGAGCGTACGAACTAAGCAATGTACATACGGTGATCGAACAATGCGACGCTGAAGAAGCCGGGGCCCTCGTGTTGCTCATGAATTCTGCGCAAGTTGTAACTCAGTAATTGCAAACATGGTAGCGGCCACCCACTTACCAGCGATAGCTTTCTTCGCCGTTGGACGTCGCGATGACATGTAGGTCGAAACTTCTCCAAGCTGCTTGATAAGCAATTTCTGGGCGACCATGGATTGTCTGAAAAGCCAAGCTCGATCCGGGTATTGAGTGAGATGAGTAAGACAACGTACCTTCAGCGGATGAGCACGTTCCCGTACAACGTCCGCGCATCCAATGCTTGTTGCTCGTCGGGACGGCCCCGCACCTCCTACTGAAGAGGATTTGCTGTTGGTCCGGGTTTCTTTAGGCATCGCAAGCATCTGTAGAAGTCGGGCTCTGCGTGGCGGCTTAGTCATGCCGTACGACGCCCGGGATGTTACTTGCGAAGGCTGGCTTAATGGCCGGTGTGGTGAGAATCATGTGGTGTTTGGTGTTGGACGTAAAGATGGACCAAGCTTCGTCTCCTTAACGCGATGGATCGTTGGGAAACTGATGGAGGAATCGGCAGAGCTCAATCCGCACGTGTTTCTGACTGCTCGTCAAGGATGATGAAGTCGAGGCTGGGGTGCACCGTCGTTGAACCAAAGAATGTACCGCTGGACTTCTTCGATAGATCGACCGAGTTCACGAAAAATCCGCTTAACATGGTGTTCAGTAGAGGACTGAGTTGCTGGGGACTGCGAGGCAACCAGTATCCCGACAGGGGAAACATGGTTTCATAAGCTTGTGACTTGAGACGCTCGATCTCAGACACACAGCAGCCCCTGTGGCAAAAGCTATGTCAAAGCTGGGGAGAGAGGTGATAAAGAAGTGACTCACCTCTTTCGACTCTGGCACGATTCGTCGCAAATCTTGACCGGTATGGTAAAAAACAAAATTCAGAACCCAGTCCCCAGCTCCGAGCGTCGTACAACCGATTGCACCACACCCATGAGCTTTCACAAGCTGACGCGAGATCGAACCGAGGTCCCAAAAACCGGTGCCACCGAATCGACGAACGCGTCGATGAGGGTTGTCTGCTTGTTGAAAGAGAACAAAGAAATCGATCGACGTCACTAAGTAGGATGTATGAGGATAGATAAATATACAGGGTAAGCGACATAGTAGAGACTCAGGACTTGGCGTATACCTTGCACTCAATCAGATGCGCGGTATCCCTATTGAAATAGTCAGCGAGTGTATTGAAAGCAACTGGGATAGGATGTGTAGTACGTACCCTGAAATGACAAAACTTGAGGGTTGACATTCACCGCCCGCTGACATGGTATTGCGCCGATCTATATCGAGCATATAACGCGCAACGAAGCCACTTGCTGTTAGTAAACTTTCACAGCCTTGCCCGATTAGGTTCATGAGCACTGGGGAAGTATTTCCGTAAGTAACCGGAGATCTCCACATGTATCGTAGCAGTCTTCTTACTTGACATATTGTCTGATTCGGGCATAATATCGGCAGTCACCCCTACACACATCGGAGTCAATAGAGTGCGTCAAGTTAGCTAAAATGTGACGCACATATGCGGGACACAGACGACATCGATGTCGAAGGATAAGTCGAGCTTCTTTGCCGCCATTGGGAGCAATAGCTCCATACAGTCCGGATATTAATGTCACGGTGCCGGAGACTGCACTCTTCCTTGCAATGGGCAGACGCACACCGCCTAATGATGTTCTCCGTAATAACCACGGGAAGTACCTCCAGAGTAACTCGAGCTTGAGAGCTGACAAGCGAGGTGCACTAAATTGATTCTGAACATTCACAAAAACCTCGTTGAGAGGGATTACCTTATTTTTTTGGTTACTCACACCTAGAGGCTTCAAGCTATGCTGTAATCCAGATAGCGAGTCGATGAATCTTATCAATCAAAAGGACCATCACCTCGCCATCGAATACCACCATTCGTGCTACACGTACGCCCTTCAAGCACAACAGTAAGCTTTCGCGAAAGACTGTTTTTGCCTCGGTCAAGTGACGTACAGTGGAAGGTCAACTCTCTCCGGTAAACATGCCAACAAGAACAGCGGTAGCAACCTCACCAATTTTCCCTCTTGGACTCAACGTTGAAGCTCCGTTACCTGCTATGTTATGTCGCAGCAGGGCCGTAAAAATGAACTACAGAACGGGATTGGCATTCAAATTTACCAATGGCCCCTACTGAGCTGCTTGAGAGTCGGACAGATGGTACGCTAGAAGGGAGGACCAAAACTCCCATTAGTGCTCAGTTTGCGTTTGAATGCAATCGAATGATAGTGAAGTTGCTTTTGATCTGGATCCCTGTGTTCAGAGCGAGATCGTAGTTGCATACACAATCCTGAGTTACCTTTGTGTGGCCTTCAGAAAGGCATCCTCACGGCGTGTATCTTCTTCTCGTTCACAGCTTCCCGAGCCTCTCTCATGCGCTCAGAGAAATCATCTTCAAGTTCTCTCGTGTTCCCAGCTTGAACAGGACCGAGATACTCAAGCTATAGGAGCAGAGCATTCGCAATGCCGATACTTGCTTGCTTCACAGAGCAGGCTCAAAATAGTGACCGTGTTCTTGCGTGATCGGAGGATACTTGGTCCCGAGATAGACTTGCACCGAAAGTCTTGACCACGGTTCTGCCGTGAAGCTACGGACTGGGGTATACATATGACAGATCTCTGGGAGCTCTCTCTCGGAATTAAGTACCTCAGAACAGTGAACCTGGGCTCGCCGATGGATATGTCCTCTATGTGCAGACATCGATGACTTCGTGTTCAGGGCTGTACAGGCGCAGTGAGAAGACGCGTCACATGTTTACTTGCATTGACGAACCGTGTCTTGTATGAAACCGCGCGTTGCCACAACGGACGTCCTGTAATCGCTCTTCCGCAGGCGATGGGAGGTTGTTTCTAGGATGTCGTCATTATTACTCCAGACGAATACGGCAGCAATGCCTACATACTAGTGTGACTTGACCATGACTCATCCACGGTACCATGCTAGTAGGCTACGATCTGTAGTCTCACTGATCATCACGCGCAATAACAACAACCACGTGTTCTGACTTCCATAGCGCGCTGTACACATATGCAGTCAAAGGCGGAAGCAGGGATGTTGCCGACGAGGTTTGCGTTCACCTGTGACAATCTCTAGTGATTCTATGCAAGAGCGATACGGAATAGGTTAATTGTCTTTCGAGATTTCCTACTCCCATCTTTGAGGATGCTCTGCCGGCGAGGTCTCGTCAGCGTGGTCGCAAGGTGTTTGTCTGATGGGGGGAACGTCCATCTCAGCTGGATATGGTGCTTACGTTGTTATCTGGAATATGTCCGCATCTGAGCCTGACTGTGATGTCGACTGATAATGACTGGGTCTGTTTTGTACGCCGACTGACGAAGAAAATACGTGACGCTTGAGAGCAAGTGTGCGAGAGCGGTCGTCAACCTTGAGTGTGCCCTATGACAAGTTGCTGGAAGAAAAGCAGAACAGCTCAGCGCCGCTTACAACACGGTTTCAGGACTCATCGCCCCTCGTCAGAGACATACACGATGCCGCGTTGCGCCCAACACGGCCTGCGCCGAGACATGCCACGCCGGTTGGATCGAGCTCGCCCCAAGCCCTTCCACGCCACACCGAATAAGTGACTTCCTTGCTATATGCGGAAAGACACAGCATCAGCTCGCATACGGCAGTAGCCGAGGATCGAGAGGCCTACCGAGAAAGAGCGCCACAAACCCATTCACTCCAGCATCCAATCATTGTTCACAGCGAGCCTAAGTATAATCCCCGTCAGATCCACGACACGAAATCTCGTCGCGGCGTTACTCACTTCACGGCCACGTCAGTACAGTTTGAAAGCGTCCTGTGCAGGGCCTGTTCATCACAGTGCCGCCATACTCCGCGGCTCCACCAGGGCAAACCATGCTGCTATTGTTCACTGGTCTCGGCGACAGCCATCTACCAATCGTATCGAGATCAATGTCGATGAGGAATGTTGAGCTGCATGCACTGACTTCCGGCTATAAGACTGCTTTGCCTCAATTTGTCGCAGGTAGCGCGTGTACTTCTGCTGAGTCAGGTCACGGCCCTTCTCGAACGCAGCTTACTTCATAGCGAGGCTATGGAAGAAGAGCGCGTAACGGGAGATGTCGGTGAACTGGGGTTATATAAGCAGAAGAATGGCTACCATACAATGACTGCGCATACGTCACTTTGGGATGGCTTTTCATCGGGTTTGTCTAGACCATGGAACACAAGTCTCTGCGGCTGCTTTCATGGAAGCCACGACAAAACAAAGCAGCAACCTAGACACTAAGGAGTCAAACCACGAGCATACTCTTTTCACGGACCAGCCCATACCTTGAAGGAAGTTGTGTACCCGACGCGTGAGGGTTAGGGACACTGATGGTCGACAATTGCTGAAAAAGTCGGTCGTACCACGTTCATGGTCAGGACAAAGTTTACCCGACTGCACCCTCAACTCCCGAATAAATACGATTGTTCCAGGTACTCGCGCATCGTTGAAGTCTTCTGTATCAAAGACTGTGTTCGGCGGAGCTTTTATCGTGCAACATGTCTGTGATGTCCCGCATATGGCGCGGCTCAATAGCTTAACTCGTGGATGTCCATAGGATTTTCGAGACTATATGCAAACATGGTACATGTCGCAATGACATCACCTAAATGTATTCACCTGATGCTCGTTAAAAAATCCACACCGCTGCATCATCACTGTGCTGGACACATGGCTATGTTCCGTTCCAATACTGAGAAAGAATTAATCAATTAAGGGCACACTGGCGGGTTTGATACTCACCTCATCGGCTACTGGGATTAACACTGTCTCGTCTACACTATCTCCGTTAGTCCCACATTCTCTCACCGACGGGCCAACAAACACGGTACAATGGTCTTGCGACAAATATGCGACACTTGGTAGGGTGAGGAGGTCGAAGCGTGAAACAGCTATAGCAATATAGCCTTTCGCCTGCACTCTGACCATTTACTTATGAGAGGCTTGTGTCCAATCGCGGAATGTTGTCGCGAAGATGCGCAGCTGTCGTAGCCACCAGACTCAGAGGGCAGGAGAGCAGACAAGACTCGCGGCTGATGAACCAAAAGCCCCAGGGGTTATGGTTGTACTGTTGAGCAAAACATGGTGACCCCCCTACCATTTCCTCGGTGGCATGATCCATACTTGGTCGCGAGCCCGTGTAGAGCGCACGCTTGCCCATATCGGCAGTAAACTAAGCGTATAAATTCGCGTCGCCCATCGGCCGCTTGAGATACTTGTCAGTCAAACCGGCGTAACAGACGGCGTGATTACGTACCACCCAGATGGCCAGAAGAACCCCAACGCATTTTTTTCATTCCAGGGCACATTCCGGTCACTCTCGCAGAGCCAATCGTAATATGGCTCTACGCAGCGTTGATGATAAACAAATGGTAGACAGAGCATCAAACAACTCTCCGTCTATACCTATGATATCTGCGAACACACTGCTCCCTTTGCTCCAATATCGCGCTTGCACCCGCATCTATTGAGTCGAATGCCCCGCAATCGCTAAAAATCTGTAAGTGAATCTCGGCGCTCTAGGTATTTCTCAAGATCTCCTCGAAACGACGGACTCCGCGAATATCTCGCTTTTCTTAGACATCTTCGAACATATAACATCTAGCCTCGCGGCGACGTTGGCCCCGTGAACTTCACGCCCCCCGACACAGCGAAGCATTTGGCAGGCTCAGTGAATCTGTGTCCAGTGATGCGCCCTGCTCAGTATACAATTACCACCTGCCATGAAGTGCTCCCGCTGCACGTATCCGCAGGATCTGTGCCTTCGTCTCGTGGATCATTCCCCGATGCGAGGCATGCATTTCTTCGGTGATGCAATGTATTTTCGGAGGTCTCGTGAGTCGCCATTTCCAATGTGGATAGCCTGCAGTGTTATGGTGAATGTCTCGCGAAATTTTAATCAAACTTGCGAGGTAAACTTACTCAGCTATGCTTCTGTGTACAATGACACATGCGCTATGCGCTCTCCGGGTATGGGACACGCCACAGGGTGTCATTGTACGAGGAAGTGGTGACTCCCCCCCCCAACAGTGCATTCAAGGTATGCTTGGAGAGCCAACTGTTGAGTGTTAAACATCACATGTACATGAGTGTACCAAATTCCCTGACCTCGTGTGCAACCCCTAGCCCTGCGCAGAGGTCGCCAGCATCAAGCGAAAGATCCAGCAGTTTCGTCCCTTTTCTGGGTGCTTCTCGAAGCAAAGGAAGAACATTGCTTAGCATGCCCAGCAAATACGATAGATGTCAGGCGTGGGTTCATGTAACATCATGAGAATAATCTGATCGCGTATTATGTCAACGTCATATGCTCCCTCCATGTGAAGCCTCAGCTTACTTGAAAGACATCTTAGAGCCTGAACCATCTGGTAGGTTTTGCAGCTTCCGCCTGTGCGGCCTGGCGATACCGGTCGTGTGCGAGCTGCACATGTCGCGCGCCCGCTGTACGAGCCATCCTTCTTGTATGGCCAGCTGCAGTCCACGCATGGAACCACGCGTGTCGTGGTAACCGCGGCGTCTCTCCAAGTCTGTGACACCGCTTTAGTGACATTGGCCAGGCCGTCACTGTGTCGTCGTCACTACTGCTTCCAGAGTCATCCCAATCCATCATGAACGCAACCTCTGTTACCTTGAAGCTGAGCGAATAGGTCAGCGTTTGTTCCCGGGGTAAACTAGTGGTAAAACTCACGTTGAGCCGAAAGTAGGATGCCCATATGAGATACTTCCGGCATCTTCGTCCAGTTCTCGCAGCTGGGCGGTGAGGAATGAGATGTCGTTAGGATCCATCTCTTGCTTCTTCTGTGACACAAACTCTTCTCTATCGCATCGATGTCGTAGTCCCAGAAGTTCTTTATCCCAGTTATACGTGATCTCCACCAAATGCCCTTCAGACTATGCCAATGTGTCCAAGTGATATTAACTCACCATGTGCATGACGTTGCAATGTCGCCAACATGTTCCTGACAGAGAATGGGTTCCCGAGCGACGCCGCATGAATAAAACGCGACAGTGGCTGGCAGTGTCCTCGATGGGCTGGCGTAGGGGGTCCGTGATACCAATGAAGACACAGCAGCGTAGCTGAGTGGCTCGAGATGGATCCATGTTGTGGAGCGGCTGAACAGCGCCTTCGCCTTCTCGACCGCTTCGCTAATGAAGACACGTGATGAGCACATATTAGATGGCTGTAATTGCTGAAACTCACGGCTTGTCCGAACGTATGGTAGCGAATATCAACTAGCATACGATCACTTTGGTGAATATATCAAGTATGTATATTCAGCACGGTACGCACCATTCGGGGCTCTTCGAATTAGCCAGCGCGCGGATGAGATCAAGTGACCTGCCACAAATTAGCGTAAAAACAACAACCCCCAATGAGCATGATACAAACGTACGAGCTCGAGGGCGTCCTGCAGGTCGTCCAAGAACAGCGCAAAAACCTCGTCTCAGCAAGAACTGAGAACACCTTTCCACCAGTGACTCAAAACCGCGCCCTCAGCTCATGAGTCTCGAGAACTTCTTGGGGGGTATCTAAGCTGATGTCAAAGAGTCCGAGAATGTCCCGGAGCTCGGGAACCCCTTGATACAAAAGAGGCGCATTCTGCAATTGGGGACCGAGCCGTGCTTGGAGCGCGGTCACGAACCGATGAAGGTCGGTGTGGAAGACGATAAGCTGCCGAAGGACAGATGATAAACATGAGAGTAGGGAGGCGAATGGCGCGGACTCGGATTCCTGAAACTTGGTTTGGCCCCAGAGTCCATGCGCTGCCGAGGCTGATCAGAGAGAGGGCTCATAGCGTGAGAGAGAGTGGACGCACATCTCCATTTCGCCTGATTGACCAATATGAGCGTGCTCTTGCCGGCACTATCCTCGCCATGAGATTTTCTCGAGGTACCCCCCCATATACTGACATATTGATACTCACCCTGGGGGGGTCCTACAACGACAACAGCGTGTGTTCTGCCTGAGCGGCGGGACGACGGGCCAAGGGCGGCGCGTCGCAGGCCGTCACTCCCCGCCGCGCTAGATGTTTCTCTCGAGCTGAGCAGCCGCGGACTTGCGCTCATCTCGATACCCGGGCTACCTCCCCTGCCCGTGCTGCTACTGACATTGGAGAAGCCAGAAGTACCGGGTGGCTGGTAGGACAGAGCGGAAACACCCACGCTCGTGGCAGGTGAACCCATGACGTCGCTCCTAGACGAACTGGAGTCTGAATTGTCTTCGCCTGTGTCATGGCTTGTTGACGAGCTGATGATGATTGGAGTCGGCGAGGTGTTAAGGTTGACGGGGTGACGGGAATAAACTTGTGGATGCGTTCCTGATGACGTTGCGAATCGTTTCTACCTCCCTCTCACGCCCGAACTGGTGAGATATGAGAAGTCATGCATAGGTGTAGGATGCGACAGCTCCTTACCAGGGGTGAGGGTATTGTAAACTCCTGGTTCAGTTATAAGCTCAACAGACCGACAACATCAACATCAAACACCCACTGTATATCGGTCTTGTGCACCAAACTCGAACCACGGTATAAGCTAAATGCTGTGTCAGAAACAGAGGTCTAGTCGCGCAACGGAGTGTTATGAACCTCTGTCGATGTCTGTTCGGTTGCAAGAGTCACTGAAGCTAACAACAACCGCTGACAATGCAAGAGATCCGCTTTGAGGCCATAGGCACTGTGATACCTCGCGTCGGGGCTTTTAGCTAGGAGCTGTGCGAATTTGACGTCAGCCTAGGGTCCCGTATTATATTGCCCCGCAATGTCAGTTAGCTGCGCACCTTATCAATTATGTATGCTAATACTTGGGGCACATCCCTGCGCACCTCATGCACGGGCATGGGTCGTTTCTGTACGATTGCATGGAGAAGCTCTAGGGGGCCGCCTTCGAAAGGCAATGTTCCCCGACCAACGAGTAGCGTCCAGAATAGGATGCCAAGCGAGTAAAGATCCGTTCTTTGGTCCTCAGTGGTAAGCTCCATGCCGCCCGTCTGCTCAGGTGCTGGTCCCGCGGGGGATACCGGTTTAAGTACGGACGATCACTGGTCAGATGCGAATGGAGACGCACCAAGATAGCACAGTGCTTCCTTGACTTTGAGCTTCTTTGCTTCCTCAAAACGCGTCAGAGCGCAGGACGAAGGTCGATGGCACACCGAATTGTTTCCAACGAAACGGCACGGTTACCAAAATGCACTATTTCGGACAAGACCACTGTGTGCATTGAGGTTGAACGCATTGGCGCGCACTGTGAGATAATAAGGCGGTGTCGAAACATATGAAAAACATGACATACCTTCTCGGTGTATGATGCCAAATCTGCAGTATGTAAGTCGTGGAACCTTCTAGACGTGGTTACGGACACATACCGGCCTGCAACAGCTCAAGTGCTCGCGTCGTTTGGATTGCGAACCTGCGGTATGCTCAGCCTCCACAATCCGTCTTGCACAAGGATAACTCACTCCGACTCCAAGAATGAAGCAAGATCCATGACCTCCATTGGCTCCATCTCCTCAATCACCTCTGGCTCCTCCACGCCCCTATCATGTACACATCCCCATGAGATGACGACGGACGCGCACGCGAGGCGTCCCGCAAGCAATAGGTCATTGACTTTCGCAGGCGGAAAATAACGGCCAAGGAGGTTGAGACCGGGATGCATCAAAATAGCAATACGACGCAGTCTCCGTTGCTCCTTGGTTATGGTAAAGAAATCAATGATGCGGAGGGCGATGTTTGAGCTATCAACGTTGTTGGACATGCGTTCTAATCTGTATGGTGTCACAAGTTATATTCAAAAAGTCATCCAAGAGGTCCCGTGCAGGCATAATTACTCACCAATATGTGCCTCTCGCTCTAAACACATGGATGCATTGGAATGGGCGGAAGCTATCTTGGCCAGTACATTCGAGCCATCCTTGAGACTCCACCCCCTCGGCCAGCAGTGTCATGCTGCCAGTATCCTCCCAGGGCACGGCCTGAACATGCGCGCGTCAGATATAACATTGCGGGAATAGCAGACAGACTGGACGACCTGCCTTCTCAAAGGTGTACCCGGGTACGGAGAGGAAGCCATCCCTGAACCAGAGGTTAGGGAGGGCAGAGTGGGCATTTTTCCTTGCGCATGAGCTAGGCAGGAGGACGACCAAAGAGAGGCCTGGGAAAGTGGATGGCGGAAATGACAAACCGTGTTTTCTGTGTCCTGAGCCTTCGACCAGATCGACCAAGTATGGGCAACGCTCAGGCGCCAGCGTGTCGGGGGCGTAGCTGCTGCACGAATAAAAAAGCCGCCTGATAATGTTCGACGGTGATGTCATCGATCAGTAGCCTGGGCCTCTGCCCACCAGCAAGCACGCTCATTGGCTGCACATCACGCGATCGTGACCGTTGGTGCGTGACACGGCACATTCCCTATAGGACCTTTGAACGGCCCTTGAACGGCCCTCGCGTGAGTTGCACACATCAGGCTCGAAACAGCATCCATCGTGGCAGTCGCACTAAGAATCCATTCGCAGAGAGACAAGGGTATCAGGTACAAATTCACAAGAGAGCATACTCTACGCGAAGAGATAGGACAAACACAGCGGCTACACAGACGGCGAGCGCGATTACGAAGTCACTGCAACAGCAATTAGTACTCCATCAGAACAGGGCAATCTGCGCCGTTACTCACTGTAGCTAGCGGGGTCGATGTGATCGGGCAGCTCAGGCACGGCGACCTCGGAAACACCTCGACCTGGATCGCCGCCAGCAGCCCTGTTGGTCGCCCTCGGACGACACAAAGGTGATGGCCAGACCCTATGTAGTGCCGAATCGGCCAGCACGACTGCACATTTGGTCAATACCTTGACTCCATGAGAGAAAGCTTGATGTACGTACCCGACACGGTGCAAGTAGCTGTCTGCGTCAGGGGGTGTGAGTCGTAGTTGATTTAACGATGTTTTGACACGCTCGACATCGATTACCACGACCGAAGATTTCTGTGGCAACGAGGATGCGCTTCTCAAGAGGCCTTGAAAGCAGTGTAGCGGGAGATACTGCGTACCTCCGTGAGCAAAAAAAAAGCTTAATGGGATTTGCCGCTGTCCTTACCGCTCATCTTGGGCTAGGCCAGAGTGGATGCTGATACTGGGAAGTTAACAAGGTCAACAAGGAAGCTTGTCGAGTTCAACGGCTCGAGCAACAGACTTCACAAAGATTACAACCTGTATAATAGTAGAGCCATCCAGGTGGACGCATACGACAGTGACCTAAAGTATACTGGTTGAACTCGAGTGTATCGAGGAGCTCGTTGAGCTTTCGATTCTTGCCAACTTCCTCGAGTTTGACGTAGTGTTGTTGAAGGGCCGTGCAGAGTGAGCTTGGTCTCATCATCAACGAAGATTTCAAGAGGCTACAACGCGACACACAGATGTAAGTCACTTTATTGGACGCGGTATATAACTAGGGGAAACGCACGTTAGCCATGAACTTCTTGCAAGTCACACGGATTTCTTTCGCGAGCGTTGCGCTGAACATCATGACTTGCTTGTGAAGAGGAGTAGTAGGCGCGGAAGATTTCTTGTGAACATCGCGGCGCATGTCTGGTGTAACGGATTTGCAGGTGAGATGATCGTCCACACATATGGAACAGCAAGCATAAACGCAAGGGTCAAGTCAAAAAGGCGCGAGTGATGAATGGAAACGAAGCGCCGGGCGTCAGCACGACCACAGTGCAGTCTTCGTCTGGAGACGGTTCCCTCTTGCAGGCAGCTGATTCGGCAGCATCGTTCTCTCAGCGCCCTCCACCACCGGCCTCTTGCTTCCCCAACCTTAACAAATCCCAGTAACAGGTCCCGCCGACCGGTTGACAGATTGATCGTAGGGGGGGGGGGGGGGTCGAGTGTTTTCGCGTCACGGGGCGCGTCGAGGACTGCAGACAGAAGACCATGCGATAACAGCTTCATGAAAACCACTAGGCCGGGATGACGGACGCTGCAGTCAAAGAAATGCATCATACGCTTGTGTTTGGGTATGCCCGGTATGATAGTAGTGTATGTGGCAGGTATGCTCGAAATGCGGTAGGAGGACTAACCCAAGCTGTTCGAGCATAATTTGTCGCACTCGTCCAGAACGAAGTGTTTGACTTTGGAGGCGTCCAGGGGCCTTGTCCCTAACGAGCGCATTGAGACGTTTCCGTGGGGTGGCGACCACAATGTGCGGGGCATTTTGTCTTCTCGCGAAGGAAGCTCGGTGTTCCTTGGAGACGGGAGTACCACCGAAGAAAAGTGTTAACATGCGGACCTCTGGCATGTACTTGGCGAACCGGGTATATTCGTTCTTAATCTGGAACGCCAGCTCGCGAGTGTGACACATGACGAGGACAGAGACATCGCCGTTTCACTGGGCTCGCAGCTGCTGTAGCGTGGCTAGAGAACGAAAACCGCGGTCTTGGCCGTGACCAGATTTTGGCCCTGGCAGAGTACGTCCATGCCCAGGACTGCCATTGGACTCTGAGGAATACACTCTTGTTGAACTGCGACGCTGACACTCAGTACCACGTGTAAAACTCATTGTATGCGAAGGATTTTACCTTCGGATGGGTGCTCGAAACCCAGGTCACTGATCGCACGCACAGCAATTCAGGCTTCAAGAGGAAATCCCTATGTGGCGGTGTCAATAAACATCGCTCAACTTGAGCGCCACCTGGCACAATAGGAGTCCACGAAACCTGAATTTCCCGTCGAGTGAATACCCGAGAAGTTTGTCTTGTCATCTGCAGCACCGTCTGCCGCAGGCGCAGAGGGCGGCCGCTGCATTCTGACGCCTTGCGCGGCAGCACCGTTGGCGACAACGTCATGCTCGTCCTCGTAGTCGATGAGTTCCTCGTTGTCGTGTGCGCTCATTTTAATGTAATAGGTGCTACTGGATGAACTTGCCGTGGGGGCTGGTGGTCGATCGAAAGGTTGAACAAGCCAGACACGTAGAGTGGAGACAAAGGCAGTGGTGGTGGGAGAAAAAGGCGGACGCGGACGCGTGGAAACTGAAACCCAATGCGCACGGGCCTGTCCGGCCGGGGCCGGCATGGGCGTTCCCTTTGTGGTCCAGTCACCGCCGTTACGGGCGTGAGCGTGACAGGCGCCGGATTGCCTCTGCTGGTTAATAGAGTCTTGGACTGAATTAGGGACCACACGCCGTGTCCGACGCAGCCTCGTCCAGAAATATACCAGCTCGCCTCGCAGTATATCACCATCTTCAGCTCGTGTGGTGTGGCGCAATGCCCCCGCCTTCCTACGTCTCTCGGGCCAGAAATGCGGCGCGTCTCGGCAGTCCTGATGGCCGCTCAGCACCGTCTACGACGACCGCGGTCAGGCTAGCAGCATGTACCTCCACTATAAAACGACCAGGCGCAGATAAAAACAAGCTCTACCTCTCTAACCCATCAGGTAGATTCATCTAGCCGCAAACTACGTCAGCCATGGCCTCAAAAGCAGCAAACGTATCCGTTCTGGGTGAGCATGCATGCTCGAATGTTGCAACCAATCCTGAGAGCGTGATATCATAGGCTCGGAGGTCAGTCTTTGAATGTCTCCAGTGTCGTGCGATACTCAATTATACCGGGACTGAAGGTGTCGGAGGCTCTCGTAAGCTTGTGTCTGCTCATGCTTGTGGTAACTATGAAACTGAATGGCAAACCTGACAGTTGCTGCTGCTTGCACACACCCTCTGGACCTAACTAAAGTGTAGGAATCCACTTGTTTGCCTCATGATTTGCCTAAGCCGCTCTATAGACGACTGCAAACTCTGAAGCCGGCACCCGGCGCCGCCGCCGCCGTCCATGTTCTCCGTCATTCGAATTACAGTATCGAGAGAGGGTTTTCGCAGCCTGTACACGCGGCCTCACAGCTTCTATCCTTCGCCAGATGACCTACTCGCTAACGCGTCTCGGTGTCTACGAAAAAATCAAAGAGACGTTGTCCAAGAGCGGGAAACCCTCTACCGGGGCGTTACTGATAGGTGCCATGGTAGCAGGCGGAGCGGGAGGAGTTGCTGGAAACCCCGCAGGTGCGTCAACTGAGGGTCTTACAGCATCTAGCTCATAGCAGGCCAGACATTATCCTGGTGCGGATGACAAGCGACTCCATCAAGCCAGTTGAGCAACGATACCGCTACTCGAATGCGCTCACTGGTCTCATCAGTCTCGTGAAAGCCGAGGGCCTCAAGGGTCTGACCGGGGGGCTTAGGTGCGAACACGGTGCGTCAAACCTTCACTTGCAACCTCGACAGCACCCTAAATCGTCCTGCAGACACGAGCTGTCCTCATGAACGTAAGTACACGCGTGCTCATCATCTATATTTGCAAACACTAACTTTCCGTAGGCATCACAAGTAGGATCGTGAGTGCATGCATCTATTTATGCAGCATCCGTTGCTAAATGCATCCCTAGATACGACTATATCAAGACTACACTCCTTTCCCACCCAATGCCTGTAATAAACTATCAGTTTCCGAGACTACACCTACTCTGTCACACTGTTCTAGTTGTTTAGCAGGAACAGTCGCCACAAAGTGGGTCTAGGTTGGCCATTGGTTGAGCCCTATGCTAACGACACTGCAGCTGTGTGCGCTCCGGCTGATGTACTTAGGTCGCGCCTCATGTCCGCCGTGAGTCAGACATGCGGGCATGCTCACATCGCTTGCTGACCCATTCCGACAGTCCCTCCAGCCAATCATCACTTGAGGTGTTGACACGCTCTTTGCGAGACGAGGGGGCCTAAGTTTCTCTTTAAGGGATGGACACCCGCCTTCATTCGCCTCGGTCCAAACACGGTACTCATGTTTGTGTTCTTTGAGGTGCGTTCTCTGTGCCCTGTCCATGCGGGTCTATGCAACCTCACATCTGGCATACAGCAACTTAAAAAAAGGCTGGAGAACCCTTTTCCCTGTGTCATCATGACCCGTGACGTTCACTATGTTGCGCCCAGACAAGAACTATTCTCCCTAGAGGTATGATACGACCTCATAGATTATTCTTTCCTAGAGTCTCGGGGATTCTCTTTCTATCTTTATCATCCATCGTTGCACGCATGTGCCTAATGTATAACGCTATCCTCACGCACAAGTTATTTCGGACAATTATAGCTATCTCTCCGCCTTCTCCAGTATTGAAGCCACCTTTACTGAGGTTTTGTACACTAAAACGTGATAATCTCAGGCGTTCGGCCACAAGAATGAAGGTGAGCTCAACTGTCAGCGGCGTTAAGCTTGTGCCGACTCATATATTGCACTAGGGGAGCATGATTCGACTGAGATGACACCACTGCTACCCCGCCTTGAATCCTTCTGGAATCATGACGGTGGCCCGTTCACGCCTGCTTCCAAGCATAGACCTCCGTATGATGTGAAACTACTGGACATCTATCTCTACCAAGCGTCGATTTGGATGCGACTGCGCACACTTCAAGGGCTTCTGTAAGTCTGTATCAACAGTCAGAAGCGCCCGCCTCCGCATGAGGTCGGCCCCCACAGGAACGCAGCTAACGAGAAGGTCCAGGAACAGAAACGCCATTATCCTCAAGACACCACTCCCGTGCGAAAACCTCGACATCTTGGTCTTCAGCCCGGCGCACGTGTTCGCGCACCGGCCACTCTGGACAACGCATCGCATATTTGGTGTGAGCGAAGGGGACAGCCGTCTCTTCCATGACTCGCGCTTGACTTGGGGGAACACCCCGCGCGATGTGGCCGCGGCCTTACCTGGGGCGTGCATACTCGCGCTTCATGGACGTGTTGTGAAGGCCGCTGGAAGCCCTGTCCTGCCGATTTGCCCTGCCTCCTGACGTGCTCTGCACGGGCGTGGATGCCCAAGGGTCACGTTGCGCCGCCGTGATATCTGTCAGCGCGCTGTAGGTTCACGGCGCCATCAGGATGAACTGTGAGTACATCAGCTCTGGTTTGGGTAGCTTCTGCTGTCTAAGTCCGTGGTCTGATAACAAACAAGAGGGGGAAGTCTAACGCTACGCTGACGGGCGCATGTTCCATTGCGTGTCCCACAATGCGTATTGCGAAGGCCAGAAGGTTTATATAAAGCCATTTGCCGTTAAGCGCAAGCCACCTAGTTTCGCCTCTCTTCGTTCTCTCACCTGCTCAATATGAAGAGTTTTCATTCGTTTCGAAATCATCCCAATCCTCGCCAGTATGTCATCTCATGGTCTTTAACGGAACGAATCTGACCGTGACATTCAGACGTCACCTATATCCCGTTCATCGAGCGCTTCCAGTACCTCCAGCACGTCGAGCCTCTCAAGCTCAACACTATCGTCAACTGTTGACCTCGTGAGTTTCGTCCTGTAGAATGACGGCGACGTCTAATAAAACGATAGTCGAGTATGTCGTCACGTCTATCACTTCAGAACACTCTCGCAGGTGATACAACGTCAGGGCTAGGCTTGATCGTAAGTTCACGCCCTTCACTATTGGGCTAGAGGCATGCTCATAGCCTTATTCAGGCCGAAGACCTCGAGGACGACAATCAGGCGTGGGGGTAAACCCCGTAAACCGCGATCAAAACATTGAAGTTCTCGCCATTTAGAGTATCCTCGTCCTATCAGCTCTATGCGAATTGTAATTACTTACCAGCTGACAAGATTGGTTGATTGTAAACTCGTGCAGCTCGGTGAGAAAATGGAAATGATCATCTACACCTCCGCATGGGCGACGGGAGCCTGTTCCATTGCGGCACGGCATGGTTCAACAACTCCTTGAGCTTGAAATGTGTGTGTATGCGTGTTCAATTGAAGAGCATAAGAGCATATGCACCTGGCGGCGGGTCGTTCGATGGTACGACATGAGCGAAATGTACGATGATAGCCAAGTACCCATGAGCACATACCGGTATTGTTGTCATTATTAGAAGTATGCTTCGAATCACGGAGCAGATATGAGCGGTGCCTTGCATAGCCACTCTCCCCTCTCCAGTTCCTTCAGTATACAAACGAAGCGAAGCCCTGCTCTGGAAAGCTTGGGTTTTCACGTGTCCCTCCATCCAATGTAGCCCGCTACTGCCTCCTTTTTCGTGATCGCTTGTAAGCACAGGAACACGGACGATAGTCCAATCCGAGGCTGTCTCCTTGCGCGCGAACGGCTTCACCGATGGCGACCACATCGCGGTACGCGTCGCGTTGTGTGCGAAAACCGCAACGCCGGTGACGAGGGTTGCAAAGATAGCGCTAAATTTTATCGTGCTTCGTCCTTCATGCTCGCCGATGTACCAAGCAGAATGAGACGCTTGACCTCCATGCTTCTTCATGGCCTCGATCACGAGGGATGTACGCGGCTCTTTGGGTGGTTGTCGCGAGGGGGGTTTGTGGGAATAGAGTAGGTTAAGCCGCTGGTGACCGTAACTATGGTGGTCCAAAGGGGCGGAGAGAACTGTTAGCGTTCATTCCCGGGACACAGTCCTATCTATGAGCTCGGCGTCGGTGTCAGCTGCCCCTCGACGACGGTTACAGAAGAGTGCGAGTGGTTGACCATTCGGGTAGTTTCCTTTAGGAGAGCGAACGAGGAGGACAAGATCATGTTGAGCTTCGAGGGCTTCTTGTATCATAAGAATGCCACAGGGACCCGTAGCACCTTAGGATAAGAACCTTCATGTCCGTGGGCGATTTGGTCAGACAACTGCGCAGAGAGGCGCAAGCGATGAATACGAAACCTGCCAATCTTGGCCATCTAGTTACCCCCATCACAGCTGCTGGCACGGTCTAGCCGGACGCGTTCTGATGGCGTAAATTGTGCCCGAAAAGCCGCCCTTTTGTAGGCTTATTTTGGCCCAATTCCAACATCAATGACCACAATTTAAGGACGGTAAGAGGGTTTTATTCGGATCACCGGATTTTTGTATATCATCATCTTCTCACTTCCGCATCCTTGTTACTGACACCTCGTACCATATGCATTGAGGGGGTAGCTATACATGTGGTAGAAAGTCTTCTGCGTACGTTACGGTGTGGCTCTCAGCAGCTCGGTAACTGACAGCCACCTACAGCCACATGCAGGGTCGTCATGGTGGCACCGGCATTCAACATGCTCTGACCCTTGCATCGCTAGACCTCTACGCAACAACAAGCCTATCTTTCTCGCTTGTAGAGTGCTCAGAGGGCACTTGAATTTTGACGTGTCAACAGCTTCAGGAATACCGCTCCTGAATTCGCTGTCCAGAATCGTGACTTTGTGCGGATCTGATTGGGGGACACGCAGACAGATACATGATACACCTCGAACTTACTCCGAACGCCTTGCACCCTCCCGCGATGGTGAAAGCTACCTCTGCGTGATTATCATATGTGTTCCCACAGGGCGACAGGGTCCAAGTGATCGTGATGCATATTTTTGATGAACTAGATGTCACGGTGGCTTACAATTCCTAGGGGCGACACAAACTTCTGATTCAAGGACTGAAGCTTTCCGAACAATGTTTAAGTACCTAAACTCTCGCAAAGGCCACTCGATCTCGGCTCCCGGGCTAAGACACACTCTGAGTTGAGGGCCGCACGCCTAAAATCCATGCGTAGCCTGGACATCTGTCCTGGTGTCCCTCTGACCTCTCCCATCAATTCTTTTCTTTCGTGACCCGACCGCCCATACTTTGCTTTTCACGATAGACCGTCACCGGTGCCCAATCATCATCACGCTAAGCTTCCGTATATAAGGGTCAATTCTGCTTCCGCTTCGAACCGAGGTATCACTTGTCCTCCAACATGCTGTTGAACAGGTCACTTAGCTGGGGGGGGGTTGGGGGTCACCATGTTCCATCTGCTTGCCAAGCCACTGGTCGGGACGCAATCTATGCACCGCTCGCCCAGAGCTGCCCAACGGGTCTTTCGCTGGTCATAACTTGTATTATGTGCGGCTGGCCTCAGCTCTGGCGACCGCACAAAGAGGGGGGGGACCCGGTGTTCAAGTATGTTTATTGTGAGGGCACTATTCTATGTGCTCTTCATCGTGCTTACCGGCTCCTGCCAGAGGTATGCAGAGCGCGAAAATGAAAGTGTTGCGCGTATGGATCAACGGTCAATCCGAAACGGATCTGAAGGTATTAATTGGCCGTCTCTTTCCGAGATAATTAACTGATGGTCCATGTCAGGGTACCACGATCACCCCCGTTCCCCGATGTGGAACCCAAGTCAGATTTTGCAATGGCGTGCAGTCTTGTTTACGATCCTACGATTCTAAATCTCATAGATGAATTGTGGATGATCGAGGCTAACTCGTACGGTATCAAGGTGAGAATGTTGTTTGGTAGCAATTGGACAGGTCACTTATTCCCCAGTATGCCCTTTCAAGAGCTCATCATATCCATGCACAAGCTTCAATGCTCTTGCTGGTGGAGACGTCTACGGAGCAGAATTCGGTACCGGATATTTTCTACGAGCAGAGCTGGCCACAACAAGCTTCACTTGATTACCGACTTGAATACATCATGAACCATGTCAACAGCAAGCTAGGGAAAGCCTGGAAGGAGCTCAACAATTATATCTTCGCGTTTGAGGCCGAGAACGAAGAGCTATGATTGGAAAGGTGGGTGTTGTACGATATTGATTATGTCTGACCAATAACCAAGGAGCATTTTTGAGGGACAATCTTACATTGAAGATCATCAGCAATGGTGGGATAATTTCTTCGCAGCACATCGCTGAGACTTATATTGACGGTTCGTTCATCAGGCAGTGTGACAGAGCTACAACGATCAAGAACACTCTGGACGGGAACACTGGTGTACGATTGAGTCTCCATGGATTACTTCGCGGATTGCTGATACTATCTGCCATAGATATTCCCCAGTCATCACATGGCGGCGAGTCTTGAGATGGACGAGTCTGTGCAGCCAGATTGGCTTACTTGCAGCGCACTCGATGCCATCTCCATCCACGCCTATGGCACCGGTGACTACGCGACTTCCGCGATTCAGAAGCCTATGTCCAACGTGCCCAAGCAGCAGGGAAGAAGCTGCTCATGGAGGAGTGGTATGTGTCATACGTCCTCATCGCATCCTGCTTTTCAAACTAATGATCCGCTTGCCCAGGGGTGCATGCTGATTTATACGACGGAAAACAACAACTGCCCCTAGCGGTCTAGCGTGCTGTCATCTTCTCAAGCGTAATGCCAACTATCAAGGCATGGGCCAGCCAAATTACGGCCCGCTGGGCTTTCCTTGGTTGTATTGGCAAGTGATCCCGTAATAGCTGACGCCCCATGTGAGTCCAGGTTCTCTACTTCCGCTACGCATGGCGTATGGAGTCCATCCTGACTGATGCCTCCGCTAGTGGGGGACCAAGACTACGAAATTTTGTTCTGGTTCCCTACATTCTGATGTGTACCATGTCTAGCCTCTGGGGGGCAACTCTCGCAGGTACTAGGCTGCTGCTCAGGCGGACATACACTGCCAACGCCTCGCCTTCGATTTCACGCCGTGGCTGCTTCCTTGAATGGGGCCAATGCGGCATGATTGTATTCCTGAGATTTTTTTGTCGAATCATAACGGCATGGGTACCATTCGCAGGGCGGCACACGGGGATAAATATGTTATCAAGCCCACATGTGACGGATCAAGCGTCATCACGAATATGCATCTCGGAACGTGTGGATTCGGAACGGGGTATGGCATAGCTCGTATGCAACATGACGCAAAGCTACAATGTGACACATCTGACAACAATACAATCCGTGATACAGCTAGTTACAGCACACACAGTGTGAATAAATAGTCGGGAAGCGGGCGGATGTGCAGACAGCTCCTCAATTTCAATGATCTCTAACATCTCTCTTTTTTATGCACTTTATATCTATTCGTACACGCGCACCGCCGCAAGTCCCAGTACGGCGTTAGTGAATGCGGCCGGGGTTGTTGTTGACATAGTCTGGAATTGAGAGCGTTAAGAAGAATCACTATTAGAAGAAATGTGAGCGCCTCACCATTGCAAGTGCCAGGCGAAGCCAGCGCCGTTGAAGATGGAATCCTGGCCAGCCCAGTCACCCGCCGCTGCAATGCCATTTGTCAGTAGAACCTCAACCATCAGTGGCAGATACGCACTCACAGAAGGTCAAGTTCAATGATGATCGTTGTTAGCATCGAAGTGTGAGTTAATGTCGCAGTCGGTGTTCGGGAAGAACGCGGTAGAAGTAGCCCCTGCGGCGCCGGCATCAGTGGAATTCAGCGCCAGCAGCAGCATGGCAGAGACGGACCCTAGTTATCGGTGTTGATGCTGGAGGCGCCGGAGTCCTCAAGTCGCTCGGAATGCCTCCTCCGTTACGGGGGAAGAACCAGACCTTAGATAAAGCTGGTGGTGCGCTCCATCGCGTAGAAGCCCAGCCGCCAATGGCATTGAACGAAGGGCCGTAGCTACTCGCGGTGGGTGCTTGCACGCCGCAGCCGGTGTTACCGTCGGTGTTGACGTCGCAGTTGTTGACGGTGGCCGTGCCGGTCATGGAGCGGCTAGCGGGCATGGCACAGTTGGCACTAGTGTGGAGCGTCATACGTTAGGCGATTGGTCGTTAACACCTTCGATCCCTGAAACGAACAAGAAGGCCTTCCGGAGTCAGTTGAGTGTTGCCACCGAGGACCAGAACACTCACTTTGAGATAAAGACAAAAAGAGACGATCAAGAGAAAAATGTTCGTAGCGCGCCCGTCAGGATAATAACATATGACCGAGTTGCACACTTACGATGTCGACTTGCCACCGTTCGGCCAGTCACCCTCATCCGTCTCCCATGCGGCGGGCCACGTTCCACAGCCCTGAGGCATGTGCCGGACATCGAAGCTAAAAAATCATGAAACGTCGGAAACGTTCTGACTGAAATTTTATGGAACAGAGACGCACACAGATACGTGCGTAGTGTAAGTCTTGAGACTGCGAATGCGAACACTATCGCGTCCAGGACCGCTTGCACTCAACACAGAGGTGTCATCGGCGCGAAGAATGAACGTGTTGCCGTGAGCGTAAGTCAAGTTCTTCGATGCCGCCGTCGCTTGGTCGACGTAGTTTCTGCGTAGAAGAATGAGCGGACCGCAACAGAGCACGGAAGAACGGCGTACACTCGTCCATGTGTGGGGTCGGCAATGGCCTCGAAAGAGAAAGAGCTGAGGAAGGAAGAGCCAACATAATTGTCCGCGAGCTTGTAGGTGGCAGCGAGCGCAGTGGGGGCAAGCGCGGTGGCAGCGAGGATGAGAGCAGTGGAGCGCATGGTGAGGTATTTCGTGGGGGATGAGGGAGTATGCAGGATAGCTGCCTGGGCATTCTGCACACAAGTCTTGCCCTTTATATGCATGTACTTTCCGGCTTCCTGTCATGAGGTTCGCCCGAGTTGTCAGGAGCGCATCATCGCCAACTCGAGCTAGCAGAGCTAGATTGGGCATCATCAATAGATGGTCGTCTGTCCGTTGGCAACGAGTCAGACACCCATATGGGGTCGATTGGTCCAGAGAACCGACGACAAACGATAGTCTGAGGGCAAGGATCACGCGCGGAAGCGTTCGAAAGCTGAGCGTGGCGGAGGTAATGCAATGCATGGCCTCACCTCTGCTCCAACGTGGGTTTGTCCCTGCCCATGACCCATAGCCATGTGCGTAGAGGCTGCCATCAGTCAGGTCAGCTCAAGATCCCGAGTACCGCACCACGGGAGGCCCAGATGCCTATTGGACGCTTGACGCTGATAGTATCCGCCGTTGAGCCAGAAGTTGGACGTGCGGCCTCAAAGTGGTCTGCAGGGTCCTACAGGCCTCGTGAGAGGCCATAGAGCTTGTATGTATGTTAGTTTGGCGACAGAAGAACAAACGTTGAGGACGATCACATGAAACATCAGCGTCTGAGCTGCTTTCAAAAGCTATACTCGGACGAAAGTGAGATACGCATCTAGGACCCAGGTTGGCGCGGTCTCGGACGGGAAGAAAGGATTTAAGGACGGCCGAGACAAACGTACGAATTTGGTATTCGGTCCGATTAAGGAGTGATTGACACGCGACTAGCATGGTTACTCCGCCCTCCTGCGACCCCGCGGGTTTGAGCATCTGTTACCTGTGCTATCGGTACAGCGATGGGTGGGGCCCATGACGATGATGGGCTATTACATCGGATAATTGGCCATGTTTCGATCAGTGGTGAGTGGCAGATTGCACATACTGACACTCACATGATGATCGTAAAATATGAGGAAGATCGGGGTTAGAGAATAGTATTGTCAAGTCACGGCCTGTTGCGAAGCTTCTTCGTTAAGTGTACGGCATATCGGTACAACGGGGACCATTGTGGCGGCGCGTCAAGCTTCGCATAAGAATGATCGAGAGGATTCGGGAGCGATACGCTCGAACGGCGCGCGCAGAAATAAAGTGCGATCCCTCGGTAGCGGTAACGGAGAGGTAGAATCAGTCTGCTACATGTGCTGCTACGTGCAGGTACGCGAGCGTCAGCCCCTGCGATGCCCCGGGAGGTCCGGTATTAGACGGTGTATACGGCACTTGAGCGTTGAACAGAACTTACGGTGGCAAGGTTGAAGCTAGGGTCCGGGTAGAAGCTGAGGAGATATTCTTTGAAGGCACGGAACGAAGTATCCCTGAAAAAGCTTCATATCAACGATGTGCAGAGACTCACGAAAAGTCTGTCCGGTGACACGTCCATCGGCGGACAGGCGGACGCAGAACGCCATCAACGAGGTTGAATGTCGGGTACATGGTCATGCAGCACGCGGAACTGCGCTGGGAACAGACTCCTAGCAAATGGCCAGCAACGCCTCGCAAATCTTGTGGTGTGCATCACGGACAACGCGAGCTCGCGTGGTGGTATGTTTGGGCTACGGACGCATACGTTGACGGTGATCGATATCACACGGGATGCGCCAGTCACCAAGCCACACGCTCAGCGATTTCCCTGAGAGCCAGACAAAGACAGCGTTGTGTGAGGGTTGCTCACAACGACGAGGTATGGATTAGGTGCTTACCGCGCCTGCCAGAGACCTCGTGGGATTCATGTCTCCGGCCACCTTTCGCGTCCACAAAGATGACCCAACTTGACGACTGCATCTCAAACTCCCATCACTACCGTCTTCAACATTCGTCTGCAGGATGATGATATTCTCGGCCAGCTATTCTGCGCGAATGACTGAGCAACGACAACCGGATAACGACGATCATGATGGTGGGTCATTGCGAGACCACTGGGTCCAGAGGGGAGTGACGGCCCACGGGGAGATCTGGAGCGCGAATTTCGGACAGAGGCTTCAAAGAGAGCGGGCCCGCTCGTTTCACGCTGCGCAGAAACACGACAGAACGACCGAATACGACGCGACAGAGAGCGACGACGAGGGCTTGGGCGCGTCAGTGCAGAGCTCGCAAAGCAGTTCCCACGGGTCTCAGGCCGGTGAACCCGCAGCTGAACTCATGGTCTCCTCTTTCCCACCACCACAACTATCACCTACAGCGACCTCGATGGCGAGCAAGACCCCTCTCTGGATATCTCTCTGGTGAGCCAAATTGAGGTGGCCTGGACTGTTTCGTGGTATTGAGGTGGCGGACAGGTTTATCATTACTATACCCGTTATATTCTGGGATGCCGGATATTGTTTTATGAGGTGTGTTTATCGTGCACCTGCGCAAACATTTCACTCATAAATGTCTGCAGGCCCCGCTCGATGCGAGGAGGAGATCTACATTGGATTTGGTCTCCGTATGCGTTGTACCAAGATATTGATTATGTGCGGCACAACACATCTCTTGCTTCGCCAGGTTCTCACGGGATTCCTTTGCAGGTTTATGGCTTACGCGCCTTCGAAAATAATGAGGGCTTCACAAATGCGCAATGTAAGGATGCATTGTGATGCATCATGAACTGGGATTGACGATTGCGTGCAGCTGCCCTCAACATTGTGGAGAATTTCTTGAATATTGCCTACCTCTACCTGGCCCATGCTACACAGTCCCCACTTGCCCCGCTGATAGGTTTTACTAGCATTACTATGACCTTGTCGAAGACTGTTCTATACTGGTTGAACGAGTATTATTGTGGGGGCTGCTCTGTTGGCCACAATGATTTGACCACATTGGTCGTGTATTGGATTATTCCCAAGTGGGTGAGTGCATTGACACGATATGTAATACTGCTCTGACGCGTCAAATGATGTAGACTATGGCTTGTCATTCCTTCGTTTATTCTGTACAAGTTCGCTAAGGATCTAGCCACTTCACTTCGTACCGTAGATAGGCTGGAGAAGAAGAAAGCATCTGGAAAGCGTCAGTAGAGGCTTTACGGAGAGAACCTATCTAAATCGCGGTCAAACATTTGCTGGATTTATCGTGTTGTAAATACTGCATTTTTGTATATTTTTTCAAATGATTATACCCTTCATCTATCCACGATGCGCGTCTCGGTACGCGTGCTCGCGTATCGTCGTCGAGTCTGCCTCATTAAGCGCCACGCAACTCTACCTTCCGACACTTCTCTTCCCGCCAAACTCTGACCAGAGTACAGACTGTGGACACGCGACCCGTTCACAGCTGGTGCGATGTCTCTTCTAGCGAGGCATGCTGCAAGAAGGTCTAAATAGAACACAATCCCCGTGGTCGAGTCGGGTCTCATGGTTCTGTAGCTCGTCGGCAATGGCGGGAGGAGACACCCTCTTCACAGCGATGTTGACTATCAGTCGAAATATGCAGAGAAGCTGCAAAGAAGAGCCTCAGAGTGAGTGCCATACTTCCATTGTATCGGCTGAGAAATGACACGCAGACGCTACACTTGTTCTGCAGAGAGGGCCTCACCGTGCAGCAATTACAGCAACGGCTAAAGGAACAAGAGGCAGGCGGAGAGAAAAGGCGAAGCTTGCTACCCCTCTCTCGTTTCAGACCGCGAATCCGGCCACAGAGCCTGCACCCAAGTCTAGCAATGCCTCTGGACAACTTGCTCAGCCATCCTCCCCACATCGTATCGCAAAGACAGCTCACCGGGTCAAGGTACGTTACTGCGCTTTGAGTTCTCGAAATGCAACTCAGCCCTGTCCCCAGTCGCTTTCAAGTATCTCGGAACCTTGAGAAGCTGTCTACAAACACCACACATACCGCAGAACAAATTCTCTGCTATGGCGTGCGTATCACAGCTCAAGGTCTGGTGGTACAGGGCGGGTTGAGGGTATCTTTGCGCCACTATGCCAGTGGAAACGTATGAGAGATGGCCGGAATAGCCTCCAATATCCCAACTTCGTGATTCCCGTGCCAAGGGATGCGTCACAGGCCACTGAGGGAGCAGAAGTGGACCAGAGAGCTTACGAATTCTACTTCATGGAGTGGGGTTTTCCATGGCTCTCCCGCAGATCCGAAGTCCGCCATTGACATCTTCCAAAAGCCCCAGCCCTCTACAAACCCGCAAACATCGACTATTCTGTTCACGCCTCTACAGGAATACAAGATGCGGAATACTCCTTCGCGACACCATATCTTGTTGTGACCAATTACACGGATCTAGCTAGGTCACAACGGAATCGTTCTTCTGCGTGGAGAGATCACACCTTCCAGTGGCGGCGCTACATCGGATGGCGACGGGAGGGTATATGCTCAACCAACAGGACGCCCAGCTATTGGCCATGGGCACCCAAAAGTTCTACCTCTGGCAGAAACGAAGCAAGGCGAGGGAGAGAGACTCTTGAAGAGCTTCCACGAAAATCCTACTGAGTTCAAATGGGAGGACTTGCTCAAGCACGCAGACTTTTCTGCTTAATTAGTAGTGCGTGGATAATTCTTGTCGCTCATGTAACGGTTGGACGTTCTGACCAAGTCCTGAACAGTACACATTTTAATATAACACTTTGCTTTAATCTCTACCCTCTGCATGAGTCCCGGGTCAGTTTGTAATTGACCTTACACCCAACGCGCATATAACCAAACCCTACACAGATGGAGTGACGAACCCCTCTGTGTCAGCCTCCCGACGGTTGTCGATCGATCGTGAACCAAGTGTAGCAAGCAGTGAGGTTTGCCTCCTTGTACAAGTCTGACGTCTTCAGGACAGGGACCGAGGCGAACATTGGCAGCCTTGCAAGCCTCGCCATGCAAGCCTCTGTTTCACACCTTATATTTCCGCTGGCTGCGGCGTTCACTCCTTTCATCGCTTTCTTCAGCTCCCTTTCCTCCCCCTTCGGTATCGACCCCCCCCCCCTTCCACTGCAAGCAGTCCCTCAACGGAAGGGTTCAGCGGCCATGGGTTTCTCATCGTTCTTCACCCGCCGCAAGCCAAAGGCCCCCAAGGAGAAGCCGTTCAAGCGCCCCAGGTGAGCCCGACGTCGACTGGTGTCAGCCTCGCACGCTAACGCTCGGGTAGCTTGTGGTTTTACAAGCTAAATCACCACCCGGGCAGACGGCGCAAGAACTCGAGAAGATTATGCTCGAGGACATGGCAGAAGCTTGCAATATGTTACCTATGACCAAGGCAGTCGACATCGGGATCATTGAACACAACCTCCGGTAAGTTTGCACCTTCCTTTGGAAGTCTGAATCTAACGTGTCACCAGATTATCCACGACCCGTCGCGCGTCATCTTCGACCATCCCAACACCCCGTCTACTCTGCGCCCGCTCATTTCCACGTCTCCTACCATTCCATCCCCCGACCCTTACAGCAAGCCACAGCTCAGATGATAAGTTCGTACTCACACTTTCCGATTTTGAAGGTGTCAAGTACATCGGCCGTGGTGGCTACGGCAAGGTCCCTTCTCGTTCACGACCGATACTCTGACAACTACCTTGCCATGAAGATGATCTCCAAGGCCCAGCTGCGCTTCTCGGGCTCCAAATTTGTTAAGATGTACGAGGAGCAGCGCATCATGCGTCTTCTCGTAGACTGCCCCTGGGTGGTGAAGCTTCAAGGCAGCTTTGAGGACGAACTCAATTTCTATTTGGTTATGGTACGATTTATGGCTTCTTTCATTAGTCAGGAGCTCATGAGCTGGTAGCAATATGCCGCAGGCGGGAACCTCTTGTATCGACTCCACAGACAAGGGAGGTTTACGGCACAAGCCGTTAAGGAGATACTCGCGGAGCTCGTGAGTGGTTATTTAATAAGTAACGACTTTGAAGACGCTAATTATCTGCAGATTCTCGCCGTAGAGGCTCCTGCACTCACGCCGGATCATGCACCGTGACATCAAACTCGAGAACATCCTTCTTGACAAGGACGGCCACGTTTCTCATTTCCGACTTTGGGTCTCTCTATTGGGTTTGACCAGGAAACACGTGCATGGAGCGATGCCTTCCCCCGGGATGAACTCCACACTTTACCCGAGCCCAAGCAGGTCGCGCCGTGGGACAAGGGACGCGACCTCACCGCCGAGAAAGTTGGCACGCCTGGCTACGCGGCACCCGAGATCCTTGACCGCGGTCACGACTACTGCTCGTACGCGATCGACATCTTCAGTCTAGGTGTATGTGCCTACGCGCTCCTGAACGGCAAGGTATGTGATAGTTGTCTTCACGGCGCGGATAGCTTGATTAAGTATCCCACTAGATGCCCTTTGGCAACAAGGAGCACTGGGCATTTGAAGACCTCGCTAATAGGACACTCTACGGAACTGTAGTATTATCCGACAACGTCGATCTTTACACCCGCGACCTCATGGACCGCATGCTCGCGTGAAGGACCCTCGCTACAGAATAACAAATCGCAGAAATCAAAGACGCACCCCTACTTCCGCGACACGTGAGCCATGAGTGCCCACTTCAACTCCCTTCATTACTCACCCACTTCTCGTAGGGGCGACTGGGACCGTGTCGCCCGCCGTGAGAACTCTGAATGGCGCAGAAATCTTATCTTCGGCGAGCACAAGCCTCGCGCGATTCGCAAAGTGAGTCCCACTGCGTCCAATTCCCGCATGCATACTCATCCTTCACCCTTCCAGCGCAAGTTCCGTATTCCGGGTGGTGACCTGCTCGATCCGCGGGACGGCGTTCCTTGGTTCCAATACACTTCTCCTGACCTTTCTGTCCGATACCAGCCCAAGGACGACGTCGAGGTATATGAAGCGGACGAGACCGACTCGCCCTTGACAGTCAGCTCTTGGCCCTCGACGCCACCGATACCACAACTTATCTCCGATACCACAGACAGTTGTTCTGTAGATTCAACAAAAAACCGGCCTTGTCACTGGGCTACTCGAAAAATGGAAAAAACTGGACGAGAAAATCAAAGTAGATTGGACATGAATGTTGGCGGGTAGAATGAATTTCGTGTTCCTAATTATGTTGTGATCCTTCTCGAATTTTAATTACCACCGTTAGACACGCCTGTATTTCTGGTTATGCTCGTTGCTAGAGCTACTCTGTTATAATGATCATACTACAAGAACCAGACACATGACACTGATAGCACGATTTGTTAATAATTGCGTCTGAGGTACTTGTGACAATTTGCGATTGATAGCGTAAGCATACGAACTTCAGAGAAATGACTGAAACCAAGCCGCTGCGCCTACGGCGATCCCGGATACAACAGTGAGTACCTCGGCCACAGCAGGTAGCTGGCCGAGTGCTCCAATCGACTGCAAAGCGGAAAAAGACGCTGCCTTGGGCAATGTGCCCAGCCAGATGCGCTGACTGAAATGCTGCCGCAGGCGGACCCTAAGGGAAACACCGTTGTTAAATAGGATGGCAGATACTGAATCGGGAGGTCTGACCTGCAAGGATCCCTTGCGCCTCGAATCCAACCGTTTGGAGGACCCACACAATGAGATTTGGGAGGGTAAACGCGAGAAAGGATGATAGCTCAGGTCAGGCCGACATGAAGAATACTAATCATGCGACCTTCGGGGCGCGAAGCAAAGTTACTGAGCTCCTGGGTCTTCGTATGCAACCACGATGCTATCGATAAATTTAATACTCAGCCACGTAGAATATTGATTGAACTTTTGTTTAAATACCTAGGTGTTCCAAATATTCACCTATATTTGCGAAAGACAACGATGCAAGCTCGCTCATCAGGGATGTCATCGCGTTGGCAATATCTTGAGGGAAGTTTCTATCGCGGCCTGTAGAGTATTTTCGGTATCCTACTCTGTGACATTTGCCATAAGCAGCGACAATAGAACATCTTACATATGATGTTGCCCAAGTGAAAAGGCAGCATTGCTATCAAATGACTTCCTGCCATCGTCGCTTTGGGCTGTGGCTCGGGGGTTTGCCATGGCACGTGCAGGGGATGGCGCCGAGATTGAACATACCAATATGACCTAGACATCCTCGAAGCGAATCCAAGGCATGGTCTCCAAGAGGCTCCCCATGGGAGCTATTCGAGGACGATGTCGCGGGTTCGGGAGAGGACATGGCTGGGAGTGGACACATGGAGTGCCACGAATCGCGCCTTTTATGACTTCGAAAGCTAAGGCACTAGGCGATGTAAGTTCCATAAGCAGCTTCGAACATCCGGCCGAGCGGTCCTCACGAGACCCTCGTCGCTGAATGGAATCGAACCCATCAAGATTTGACGGATATTACAAGACCGCAGCCGTTTCTTGTGCGTAAGAGAGTCTCCATTCTTCAAAAGGGCTTGCAGCGCGTCCGAAGTTCAACCAGGGAACGTCTCGAGTGCTATACCTAAGGAGGGTCTAGAGGACAACGTTTGTGTTTCGCAATAACTGACGGACCAAACAAAGCCTGAACAAATTAAATTTCGCTCGACAACATTGAACGCGTGCGAAAGATCCAATCGGAACCAGGTTTAACTCGCACGCGACGACGCGTACCAAGCTACGCCGGCCAATGCTGCCACTATCGTTGCCTTGGCCCCGAAAGAAGAATGAGCCTTGAGCACCTGTCGATTTGAAGCGAGGAAAAAGGACCTCCTCGTGGTATTAGTTGCCGCGGTGGAACGCTGATTGGTATCCGGCGGCTGGCGAACCTGAGAATATGAGACACGACTTCAGAAGACGATAATGGCATCGCAAGCCCAAAGTAGACACCTACCACCAGAAACTCCTCTTGCGCCAAAACCCTATTTTGTTAGTGCGTGGACATAAGTTGCAATCACAAGGTTCGATCAGGCTGTGAGAGCCAGCACTGCCGGCACCCATTAGGTATTATAGGAAACCAGGATAGCCCGCTTTTGCGGGCCGACGACACCGAGCGAAGCGGAGCTGAATTCTTCAGGGTGAGGTAGGCGGGGCGGCTGAAGGCAAGGGGTTATACCTATGACCACGATGTGGACCATAGACCGCTGTTGGACGAGGACGCACAAAGCTGTTGTTAAGCCATGAGCTGACATCTGGAAGCTCCCTTTGCCTCCAGTGAGGCAGGAGGGAGGTCATCGTATTGGAGACGGCCCCTTCGAGTCGCATACGTGAGATGCTGTATGGCACAACCATTCAAAAACCTCCTCGAGCATATGGGACTAATGCTTACCCATCATCCTTTGCCCGTTGAATGACCGGCATGCACTATCAAACAGCTTTTAGACCGTCCACACTATCCGCTACACTCTTATTAGACAAGAAAGGAAGCAACATTAATTGCGAGCGAAGCGAGCATTCAATCATGGTGTCCGAGCACTTGCGCAGGAAACAAACAAGTACAAATTGTCCGCGCAACCGCGAGCTATTCCTGCTGATACCACACAGAATTCGATGTAGCACTCTCACTCTTCCTATCTAATTCACGCAAAAATTCACTAGTATTCTTCAGCGTACTGAATTCATAGTTATATTAACCTTAACATGACACATAAACGGAAAGTTGAGAGTGCTCAAACCGGCAAAACCTGCACTCTGACCCAGCTCCATGGCCTAACCGTCTTCAAACTCGCAGCCGAAACCCATTGTTTCACCTGTTCACATAGATGGTTGACCTGTCTCTCCCTTCCAGCTCATTAATACCCAGTCATCTCCTTGCCTGTTAGACATGAACCATGTTCCTTGTCTGTACACAATTTTGAGCTGAGACTATCTCAGGGCCTGGTCTGTGGCCTAAGGGTCTCCTTAAGGTTCCTGGCTCAAATGACTCAGTGGCCAAACCTAACCCACACGTGGCTTGGCCATGAACCCGGTGGCCCATACGGCTCAGTAGCTGGCACGGACGCCTTTCGGTCACATCTTCTCATCCTGAGTACTTTGAATTTCAGTTCGAGATTTAGCATCAATAAGGAGATGTGCGCAGCGAGCTACGCGGCCCCGACGTTCCATATTAAATTCATACCGACGTTCATCATAGAACCCTTTTAGCTAGCGGAGACGTCGGGTAGCGTCTAACTTCGACGGGTTTTGAAACCCCCGCCAGAAACGACCCAAATGACATGACTGTCGGTGTCAAGAGAAAGCGTCAAGGCTGTGCCACGGGACACCCGTGTTAGTTACATAACGAGTGTCTGTCTGTCATCGATTGTTGATGACAGACTCCAGCATCATCCCGATGACAATCCTCAGAGTGAGAAAGTGAGAGGCGTCTATCTCTCATGCTGATCCTAGTGAATTGAAAAATAAATTCGTGTTTCCTACCGTGTGTCAATACACCATAACATATAAGAAAAAATTCAGGGCCCATATTAGCTACAGAAACAGAGTGCATTGAGTAAGTTACCAGCAAGGAACAACGACCATCATTGGGACTCACAGATAAATCAAAACGTCTTTTTGTCCCGCCCGTGTTGGCTCATTGGCTCATGCTACCCTGTTCTTTCTGTGTCTGTCTCTACCGTTTCTCATCCGGAGAGGACGGGGACGATTGGCCGCCGCGACCATCGGGACGAGCCTCTCGCCATAGTGTCTCACAACTGGAACACACTCCCGATCATGAATGCCCCAACTACCCAGAGAATGGTTGACAGTACACTCTGATAGTTGGCCTACGTAGCGTTGAGTATTCTTCCAATTTCGGCGAGAAAAATACACACTCCGCTAGAGGAGACGCCGCGTACCCGAGGGCACCACAGAGTGTGGAGCCTATGGCCCTACACGAGGTTCCAGAAGGCGACCTGCCTAGTTAGCGCACATGAGAATTCAAACGTCAAATGAAGAAATATTGTAGGCAGCAAGACTTACCATCCAAGTCGCAAAGGACTGATTCTCCACCACGCCTTCTGTTCCTCTAGCATTAACAGCAACGATGCAATTCATGAATCCTGTGCCGCCAACAACCTGAGGAGGTTCCAAAACAGTACAACAGAAACAGGGGTATTCTTCTCAGCGAGAGTGGGTATGACGTTGGGTAGTCCTGTACTGGCGTGGCAATTTCAGACGGCATTCACTATAAACAGAGTTCAGCAACATACAATGTGGATATCCAGAAGATGCTGGCTGCGAACAACTGAACGGTGGATGCAAGGAAAACCCAATGTCTCGCAGCGAGCCTATCCCCCTGGGTACATCGTGAGATGGACAAGCGGGGACACTGGAGTACTCACGCCCATCGAAATCGCTCGCTGCCATTTATTTCTTGATCTTGGGAGGTCCGACCAGCTTTCAACGCCTCAACAATCTTCGCTGAAGCCATCCAAGTGCTTGTGAAACTCGTCGTACAAGTCGTCGTGGCCAGTGTTGACGGGAAGGCTCTCGACGTACATCAGTCCCCCCCCCTCCCTCCCCCTTATGCGCCAATCTCGAAGGCAGTGCCACCCGCAAATGCTAACCAGGCCGCAGCGTTTGCATGTTGTGGTGATGGGGTGGGGAATAGAGGCGTGTACAGAAATATGGCCGTTTGCAAATCTACCAAGGTCAGGAGGTAAGCTCTCCGCGGAAATGGTGACACACACCCAGAGCGCAGACCCGACTAAAAATGCGATAGCGACCCAGAAAGAGATAATCCCAGACCAGATGAACCTTCAAGCGTGCACTAGGCGCCCGCATCCGCTGAACCGTAACCACAGGCGGGGGATGCGCCTGCGTCATGTGGCTGTGTTCTGACCCGACCACGGGCTTGGTGCAAGGCTGTCCCGATTTTGCAGCGTAGCGGTTTCTTTCGAGAAGCCCGAGAGGACCAGAGTGAGTTCGGAGAAGAAAACCTCCTGCTCAGAGGTAGTAGCTGCCGGCGGGACGAGTAAGGCGTGGGTCGGGTGGAAGAATGGCGCAGGTTTAGAGATGCGGGACGGACGAGGATGCAGAGCAAGATGTTCTTTCGAGTTGCCTCGGGTAGACATTGTGGTAAAATAGAGATGTGAAATAGTGTTTGAAGAAAATTACAGTGGTTTTTCGGTTATGAGCATAGTGATCAGGGACCGGAGGAGGGTCATCTCCCCCGCGCAAACAAAACAAGCGACGTCGACTCCGCTGAGTTTCTGCAGCGCAAAACGTCATGAGCGAGCTCCACGTGCGTCTCGCGTGGGAGACGCCACGAAGTAATCCATTGCCTAATCGAGCCAGAGTGGCGTCTCACGCTCAGTTGCGCTGAAACCTTCATGGTGACAGGATAACAATCCGTGATATATTCCATGACAGCTAGGCGCAGACTCATTCCTAGCTAATGCGACCAGTGGGCTCTCTTCAGGAACAGGGTACTCTGCCGCTGTGCCTCATCAGTTCACAGTTCTCACCAACCTATCGTTTTAGCCCTTGAAAATTGCGAACGTGAGAGTGAGAGGCGAGTATTGGAGTAATAAGGTGGAAACCCTCGCTGATTCAATGTAGTAAGCGATCAAGGTACAGAGCTACAAGGTTAGGAAGCGCTAACAGAGCTCCAGTCTCGATAAAAGCGCCTGGCTCCTGACTCCCAGCTCGCTCTCAACCACTGCTGCACCCCCGTCGTCGATGACCGACATGACCTCTATCAGCAGTGCCGCCTCGTTCACTAGTCTTTCGTATCTCGACGAACATGAGATCCAATTCCTATCGGACAAAACGGGCATACGGGACCCAGCGGAGCTTGATGGACATCTCACGCGCATTCGCGCGGAGGCTTACGCGGTCAGCATAAACGCGTACCGCGGCTGAAACTGAACGTACTCAAGACTACTCACAAAAGGTCTTTCCATACACATGCGTTCGCTGCTTTGAGTTTGTCAAGTAAGCTACTCGCTCTCGTTGGATGAATGGCTGCCCGACAGCTTGTGCTATATAGGCACAAGATAGCTTCCCTACCCGCCTATCCGGAAGCCTTGAAGCTCGGCTTGCAGCGTCCTGGAGCTATTTTCCTTGAACTCGGTTGCGGCTGCGCCAGCGACACCCGCAAAATCGTTGCAGAT
This sequence comes from Phlebiopsis flavidoalba, assembly GCA_035772785.1. Classification (NCBI taxonomy): domain Eukaryota; kingdom Fungi; phylum Basidiomycota; class Agaricomycetes; order Polyporales; family Phanerochaetaceae; genus Phlebiopsis; species Phlebiopsis flavidoalba. Next base: position 732,217 of record JAOCPU010000009.1, on the reverse strand, counting down.
GGATGGCCCCCATCAACCAAGTGATCGCGTCCGATCTACAGCCTGGTAAGAGTTTTGTTTTGTACACAAAAGGGTTTCATTTAACCCGTATCGTGCAGAGTTCTTCGAAATCGGTCACAAGGCTTTCAAGACCACCCCAGAAACGTTCCCGGCCAAATTTATCGCGGGCGACGTGACCGATCTCTCGTTTCTCCCTTCTGGTCCTGTGCCAACTCAAGTCGCGAGCGGGGAGCCGCCATCGCTAGACAGCCTGACCTCCCTAGCACCCCTCCAGGGTCGCCTCACCGCCATCTACGCATATTCCTTCTTCCACCTGTTTTCCGAGTCCCAGCACCGCCAGATCGCTGCCGGCCTTGCCTCGCTCCTGTCCGCCGAGCCCGGCTCAATGATATTCGGCGCAACAGTTCGGGTGGCACGAGCTGGACGAGCGGCTCGAGGTCCGCGCGAATGGGATGGAGGTCCCTCTGTCTGCTTTGCTACAGATCCCGGAGAGCTGGAACTGAGCTGTGGCACACGGCGTTTGGTCCCGGGAAAGGTGCGCGTGGAGGCCCGGCTGGTGCCGATGGATTACATGGAGCAGGCGATGACGAACGCGAAGGGGTTGAAATATTGGTACTTGCTGTGGTCCGTGACTTTTAGGATTTAGACAGCGTCGAATGTGCGTAAGCTCGTCAGGAGTGAAGTGAATGTGTACGTACATAATCCCGTTGAAAGTACAAAACACAACGATTATGTCAAATAGGGACTCATTTTCTCATGGATTCACTGTGTCATCTCATCGTTGGCAAGGCAAGTGTGGCCACAATGGGCAAGGAATATCGGTACCGAGAGGTGGCGGGTAGAAGTCAGGATAGCATGTGGAAGGTTTGAAGTAACATGGGCAGGGGTAGAGAAGATGCGTAGCTTGCCATGGTATACAGTCGGGAAGCGGGATTCGAATCATGCGATCGACGTTGTGAATATTGCGTGGATAGCTATTCATAGCTGTGTACAGCGCAAGCTTTTGAATAGTGGAAAGGTCCACTTCCTCACTATCTATCGTATTCCGTACTTGAAGGACCACAGATCTAAACAGGTGCAAATGACCGCTCAATGCAATTGAAATTCCAGTCTGCCAGTGCCGACACAGTACCTGAGTTTCGGAAAAGTCTACACGAACGCGGACTAGTCCCATGCATTTGGCCTTTATTTCATCTGAACTGTTCAGGTACCACTGAAACGACGCCTTGGAATCGATCCAAGCGTTATGTCAACAGGCACCAAACCCGCCATACGGCCCATAGGTTATTCTGTACTGCACCGTCGGACTGGTTCATTCGACGATCGTCACTCGAACTCTCGTCAAATTTCCGTACGTCAGGACCCGTGGGTTTTTAGGCATGGCGGCTTTGCCGGCTAGAGCGGGGGACGATCCTCTTCCGGCCTTTTTTTTTCAAATGGTATGGTCCCATGTGGCAAAGTCGTTCAATTGCTACAAGTCGATGGTGTCTCTGTCATGTGTTACAAAGACGACGTCAGAGATGGTATAGAGACGCATGTGGCCGTGTGCTTACACGACGGACTCGCGGTTCCGACCACCTTGCATGATGGTAAGCGTGCATGTCTACACAAGCGCAATAGAACGCGTTGAGTAGCCCACGACAAACAGCAATTCCAGAGGACAATGAAAGCTCGCTTCACAAACATCTGACGAACCAACTACCGCTCAGCGGATGTGGCAGCAGATGTTGGTCAAGCGAACAAACTGCCGTTACAAGAAGTGAGGTATCGTTCCATTACGCTGTGAGCCAGAGAATGAAACCTGGCACAGGGAAGTATTGAGGCCAGTGATTAATGTCCTAGGTAAAAAAAGCAGTGATATAAGTAAAGTTACCGCCAAACCGCACACTGTTCGTCGGGTGAAGACTATCACCTACACCACCATTACGATCGGTGTTTCAACTAAGAGGAGGGAAGTAGTCGCTCTCGCGCCAGCCCCCTGCTTCCAAGGCTAATTCCGCCTCTACATCCTGAATGGCTTTTGTCCAATTTCGGGATCCATGATGGTTAGATGTCAAGAGGGACCATTTCGGTACGTCCTAGTTGAACCCGCCCAAAGGGGGCGCTCAGCTATGCCTGGGATCTCCCCCTCGACTGACGGTGATGTCTTCGGGCTTTGACGCACGGTGCTTTTTGTGTCGATGCATTTTCGCAATACAGCTTGCCCTGACATCCTCAAGCCGCACATGCATGATGATCTGGGTTTCGAACCATTTCCTCGGATTCTGGCGTGACGTTGATCGCAAATCCGTGTGTCGTCAAAAGACGATGCCTGACTTGCACTCGCCATATACTGGTCGATCTTGGTGTGTGTGCGTCCCCTATGAAAAAAGCACGCCGTGTTGTCATTCGCAGCACTTTGCTAGCTATCACCGTTGTATCCTCGGAGAGGTGCAATACACGCCCAGCAAGGGCTTGTATCTGCATATAGCAGGAATTAGTCGGCGTATTCCCATGGGTGGCGCAGTGGCGTCCGAGGTCCAGCAGCGGGTAGCCCAAACGATCTGACCAGGCCCATGGTACGTGTACTGGCCGCCCCCGTTTGGTGGTGACAAAGTCAGCTACCTCCAATTTTTGTGAGCCGTTTCTCGTCCTCTAAGACCTCGTCCCTTTCCGGGTGGGAAGTTGTCGACGACCCCGGCCGTGTAGACAGGGCGATGTTGCAAGCAGGAGCAGGATGTCCTTGTGGATTTCGTTCGCCGCTGGGCGAGTGCAAAAAAGCCATGTACGTGTCTTCTTGAAGCGCGAGCGTACGGACACAATATGGTAGTGGAACGGGGAAGTAGTGTAGACAGATCGGTGGCAGAGACATGACTGCCTGGGACAAGGACGACAGACGGACCACGGGGCCGCCCCATTTTTATTATGATGCATCAATCCGCGCGAGCGTCTAGTCGAGATCGCGTCTGACTCTCTTGCGCAGTGACCGCGTTCCTGACCAGGTGGTCTGGCGTGCCGACAACCCCAGATCACAGTCTCTCACGATTGCAGACGCAGCATGGTGGCTCGTTGTTGGCGAGTATGCTGCGGCTATTACGTCGAGACGGTCCGACCATCATGTCTGCTCGTGGTGTCGTAGAACCACTTCATATCATCATGGTGTTGGGGGGCACAAGATACGACCTTTAACCAAAAGCCCCCCCCCACGTACTGTTAGAATGCAGCACTATATCGGCTGACAAAGCTTAAATTGATGACTTCTCAGCCGAGAGTCGAAAGAAATGTTGAAGATGTGAGCAGAAGAACCCGAGTTAGTCTCTTACTCCTCATTGATTGCAATCGTTCCACGCGTTGCTCTAGATGGGATTTAGAGGCGGCTACAAACAGGCACTCCTTCGACGACGAAGGGTATGTGAAATAAGCCGCTCTAGCGCAGTCCCCCCCCCCTCGTACACAACGATGTCGTACAGGGTTACCCGCATTCGGTACACGATTGGCATTGAGGGGGCGGCCTATGTTAGGTTATTGCTACGGAGAATCAACAACTGGCCAGGTGTGTACCATACCGTCCTCTTGTAAAATGACTGTTACCCATCTGTCTACGTAGAGGGCCTCTACACCCTCGGAACGTGAACGGAGGAATACCTATCCTCAACGTCAACAACAATTGCCTTCCACCAGGAAGCTAACAGCCCCCTTATAGCATAGCGTGCAAAATAATAATATGGTGAAGGCCCCAGAGCAGAGTACCGAGTCGTAGCCATGCGGCGCTCGGCTTCGAGAAGATTTTTCCTCCGAACAGTCTCCGAAGAGCAATTGGCCAGATTAAGGCCAAAAGCACCAGCATCATTATCGGCCGTTGCGTCCGCTGAAGCAGAAGACGAGCTCCCTTCCGGCTCTCACCGATGAACCTTCGGGACCTATCGCACCACGTCATTACCTACCACCTGTTTCGCAAACGCCGAGCCAGGAGTTAACTTTTATGGACAAACACGGGACGGCTCCGTTAGAGCCACCTTGCCAAGACTTGGTCCGTCTTGTTCGGCTAATATTCCATCCTGGCATTGAAAACTAGTCTGACTGACGTATACACAGCATCCCAGAACTACAAACACTCCCTCAATAGCCCCTACGCGCAGTTAAGGACCGGATGGAGAGTCGGAGCAGGTCCCTCAGTGCCCCCAAAGATCACGAAGCAGCTGTACGAAATTTATGTGTCGCTCCTACGTCGGTTCGTCATAATGGATTGAGCTCTGCTTCCGTGCGGACGGTTTCATTTAGGAATGGAGCCGCTTGCGTGCATCGTCGCGTCTCTGAAGGAGTTTGTTCACGCCCACGGATTAGAAAACCAGGCGCAATAGAGATTGTCGGACAACAAGGGATGACCACGACGACTCCAAACGACGTTTACGAGAGCAAGGAGTCCAATGAATGTCGTTTGGTTATCAAAATGACAAGGGCACTGTGCCGATAAGGTTTTGCACAGGCGAGGCTAAACGAACGGCTAAGCTGGCAGGGAAAAACGAAAACAGGTAGGAGTTGTTAGAGCTACACGAGTGTTTTGTACCGAGAACGAGGTATCGACTCGGCAAACTCCTTGCGCCCCCAGCTCACATCGTTCTCACAAACAGACACAGCTCATTACCTACGAAGCACTCGGGCTGTGCGCCGTTGGAGAAGCTCACAAACTGGTGGATCTAGGCGACAACACGGTGGGTACACGAATGTGATCTCCCGCCTCATTTCCTCTCCGTCGCATCTACGGTCCCAGCGCGTAATAATAGTACCGGAAGGCAAGTATGTCAACCAATCCTAGTGGCGGCTTGGAAGCAAAGGGTCCCCCCTCGTGCGAGACGGGCCTTGTGGAACAGTCACTTTTACATCACCAGACGGTTGTTATAGCGTACTCGTGGTTCCATGATGCGATAGCTTACAGTTCGTATTCGTGCACAGTGCAGCTTAACCCGTACGCACCCCCCCGCGATGTGAGAATTACATGCTTGTAAAGGATCGTCACTCCGGCAGCTGAACTGATTGTCCGACTAGACAGGGCTTGGCGCCAGTGCAGGCACCTCGGGCTATCGAACTTCCTGAAAGCGTCTGCAAGTACTGCGTCTCGTTCAGAACATTGGGTTGAGGTGGCGCCGTTGTCTGCTCGCTCCTGAGTAGACGCAGTTCTCAGGCGGATCGCCCAAGACGGAAAGAAGCAGGTATATGATTTATTGATTGCTCGTGTGAAATGACAGCAGACTCGTTTCTGACTGGCTGTATGATCTCTTGACCAATCGGCATGGGGCTACAATCAATGAGCTATAGAATACCGAAGCAAGTGACCAACACCCTCCCCCCGGAAGGACGTGGGACAAGGTTTCAAATCCACACAAAGAACTCGCACTTCGTATCCTGGACTCCCCAGGTTTCTAGAGAAGTTCCTGTGCTATGAGAAGGCGCGAGGCGATAATATTGCCCATCGATCGGGGTTCTGCAATCCCCGCTCGGATGGTTCCAAAGGATCATAACCTATCCCTCACTAGCCAAGTGCTCTACCCTGATCTAGTAAGCAATGCGCTCCACCTCAGAGGGCCTGGGATCTGGCACAAACTGGAGGATATATTGTCGCCATCAGAGTATTGTCACAATCGAGGCTTCTCAGGACCGCCAAGCACACCCGTTGGAGAAAATCAATCTGGAGACAGATGTCCGGGTATTTATGAACATAATGTACAAATCTAGATACCGGCGTTGGGAAAAAGGCACGTAACGTTAAGGCATCCGTGGATCTGGTTCGTCTCTCCATCCCTCGCCTGATGGTGAAGCCATCACCACATGAACACGACTCATACGGCCGGGCGCCCCGCTTTGGGAGCCTTGTGGGAGGACCCCAAGCCAGTTTTGTCAATCCTATCAAGCATTTCCTGCGCTTCCTTCCGACATGGTTACCGTCTATCCGTGGGAGGCGTTGCAACAGTCCGGTAAACTGTGAGGACAGCGGTAAGTTCATATGTCAGTGCGAAGAGAAATACACGGCTACGCGACGAAAGGGTGTCGCTACGAGGGGGACGGAGAGGGCTTGTGTAGTTTGTTGAATAAGGACGACATGGTGCGACACAGCAATGAAACTGCGATTCCTGGCCAACGCTCGAGGAAAAATCTACCCTAGGCAGCAACAGATCACCTGAGAGAAACATGAGTAACGATGAACGCTTTGGCTACCGCAGCAGGTTAGTGTCCGAGACTGACACGGATGTTCAGGCGGAAGCCAATGACAGAAGGGAACAGAGGGCTCATCCCTTACGCCAGTCGAAAAGTCACTTGGCGGCAAGAAAGGTTTTTGGGAAGAGGAGAGTTCAGCCCAAAGAGAGCAGTTGGGAGCGGGAGGGCGTGTAGGGGGGCGGAGCTGCATGTTGGGGGATCGTGATGCCCCGCTTTATTGTTGGCGAGGCGTGACGCCTTGTCACTCCCGTGTTCGCAAAGCGGTAGTGCAGCGCTTTTGCTCCTCAATCCACTGCCCAGATCACGCTTCGCGTTTAGCCATCCAGGCGTTCTGGTGCTCCCATCTACCTTGAGCGCCATTCTCAATCTCAGGCGGCTGCCCTCCCGCCGTTCCAGAGCGTCCAGGACTACTTCCACCACACACGCTCTTTTTGTCCCCTCTTTTTCCCTTCTCCCACATAAGGGTGCCCAATTAGACATCTCTTCCGTATCCTTCCGTCGCGTTCTGCTCGCCAGAAAGTTTGCGGAACTACATGGGAGGCCCATGTTGTGCATGGCAACCACTGTGGACGCTTGCTTGCGGCAGCTGACCGGCTAGATGGAGGCATTTTCCGTCCTTGCCTCAAAAGCGGGGCTGTGTAACGGGATTTGATGGTAAACTGGTGCTAATCTAATCAGTCGTGCTTATCTCGTAGTTACCATTTCTGTCCTAACTACAATCTTATCTAGGTGCCGTTTGCCGCTTACCTTACCTATTCCCCGATCCGGTGGAAGGGACCTTGAACGCCCGTTGGTGAGCCACGCTGCATGCGACGTCGTCCACCGCCTCTTGCCCTCATGCGTTCACCGGGGGGGTCGACCACCACATAATGCAGGACCAGGGAACAGATAAGCTGACATTTTCAATCGACTGTGTCCGAGCAATTCTAGCTACACGAAGCTGGCACCGATATCTCACACAACTTCCGTTGCGCATGGTGAAACGGCTGCAGCATACTAGACGATGTCTTTAACCATCGTGTCGCCCAAGGCGAACGAGGAAAACAGGTCTCATCATCAGTGTTGCCGGTGTTACGTGTCACAAAGCCCAGAAACATCTCCTCGCGACCGCGTGCTTCTGAACGGGGGTCACTTTGCCCTACCCGGTCCGTGGGGTTTCCTGACTTCGGGCTACTTTTGGTTTGTTCTTCATTTGGTGAGTACCTTGACACGATTCTGTCGGATCGGTCGTACTACTGGATCCTTGACAGGCATTCTTGCCTCAACGAGTGCAAAACATCGTCGTCCCTCCGGTCATTCCGCGTCTTACCACCGCCCAGCTGCGTTCATTAGAGCGCGCATCGCGGAGACGTCCGTGGGCAGGCTTTTAAGGATAATTACTGCCTAAGTCAACCTTTCATCCACCGCGGCCTGTCGCGCTTTTCTTCTACGGACTGCCATCACACTTTATACATATTGTTTTAACCGATCCATACTCATTACTGGACCAAATCCACTATTATATTACAAACCGCCCAAATCCAGTGCCGTATACCAGGACAGCTGGTATGAACACGGAGACCTTGAGGGACTAGTTGGGCGTAACCATGGAAAACTGATGGAAAACTACGTACTCGTGGTCGACCTTTCATATCAAGTATGCGTATCGCGTTATTATGTTTCAGCCCTCACGAAGCACGGGAGGTAGGTTTCCATGCTACCTCCGTGAACGCACCGGTTCAACACTTTGGTGCAAGGATCCTGCTCGTACCAGGCGTGGCACCAGGAACAGAGTCTCATGATATCGGAAACCTGTAGTTTGGCTATTCCCCTCGTTCTACTATGTGTATTTAGTCCCACCATGGACACATAGTCCGCAAGGACCGCGGGGGATCTCTCTCGGCACAAGACGCAGATCCATGTAAGTCATCACCATGATGTATGTACCCCGCTCCTGCTCCAGGTGATACGTAAGATGTCACTTCTTATGGAACACCCGCTCACGGTGTCTTCAGCTTACTATGACACTACTGTCTTGAAGTGAAGCAGCGATGGGGGCGGAAGCGGCTCATTCCCTACCACCATCTGTGGTGTGCTCTCCCCTCATCCACTTCCATCTCGTGGTGTGGTGTTGTCCCACGCGTCCCCGTCAACCTACTTTCACTGCCCACATCGTCCCGAACTTTGTGCGAGTCTTTCCTACTATTCGTCACGCTCGTCCCACCTAGTGCGCTCAATGCACTACACCCAACTCCTTGATGAAATCGGTCGCCACACAAAGCCACTGGTGGGCACACGCCGCGACGCTGCTCCCGATGTGGGAAGAGGACTTTCCGTCGTGCTATTCCGCCTTGGCACGGCTAGCCCATGGAGGCGCGACGAGCGTCGCCGGTTTTTGGCAACGAAGTCGGCAGCGTCAGGCAGCCATCCGGCGACCTTGCGCAAAAGCGCTCACTGAACAGTCATCTGACACCAGCTCGGTGGAAATCACTCGTGCGGGCGTTGTCTCCGTCGTTGCGATGTGGTGGAAATTCACGGTATCTACCGACTGGCCTACTGCGACACGAGATTAAGAACGTGAAGGTTTCTTTCAAAACATGCTGTTGATGCGCATGGGCTGACACAGTGCTCAACGCACTGTCTGGTATAACAGAGCTCGTGGCCGATTTCTCTTGGGCGTGTGGCGTGTTTACCACTGGGATGACACGGAGATTCTTCTGGACGGCGGTCCGTGGGCGAATGAAGTGTGGTCAACTTGACACCGGCACGTCGCGGTGGAGTCGGACGACCCGGATGCTGGACCATGTTCCTAACGCGCCGCGTCGATGAGAAGGAAGCAAGAGTAAGACACTGGTCTCTACGAGCGGTTCCTGCGCGGTGACGATCTTGAGTGAAAGACGATAAGGCGATTTTGAGCCGGAGAATTATCTCCACTAGAAACAACACCGCCCACCTCGCGACGACTGAAAGCGATGAAGGCGAGGAGAGCTCTTCAGATGCGCTTGTGCTAAGTATGCCGATTCTTCTGATCAGGTGCCACGAGCTAGCTCGACGTCCGTACCGCTGCTACTTCGCGCACACATGACAAAACCTTCTAGCGTCTCCTCCTGACCCGCCGGAGCTACGCTTCCCGCATAGCGTCGATCGCGGGCGCGCCGGCCTCCTCCCAGACTAGGCCCGACTGGGGCGCGTTTGTGCAGGAGAGGCGCGAGGCGACGCGGAATGTCGCACAAGACGAGGTGATGACAGCTTCTCGAGAGTCGGCGGGTCGACATCGCTACGTTAGTGAGATGCATTCTGCACCGTCGAACCGCGGGATTCATCTGTTGGCCCACACACTCGCCGGTGAGTGCCCATCGAGTCTACTTCGTCATCTCATGTGCTAACACGGCTTGGGTTGCAGCTGCGTTGCCCTTTGCGACCGACCCCCAACATCTGATGCAGAGAGAGACCCTGGACTCGTCCCCGCTCTGGCCTAGCATCTAGACAACCTGCAGCCCTCTGTGTTAGACCCAGAACAAGCGTGCGCTATGTGTGCTCATACCACCGTCCTTAACAGCCCGGTCACATCCCTTCAATGTGGGATGGCTTTCTGCACCAGGATATAATACATACCTTAATAAACGCCAGCAGCTTCACGCAGTAACCCACATCCGACATTCATTGTCACATCGCCTTTACCGTAAGGTTATGCACTCAATGTACACCTTCGGGTTAACACTCATTTTGATTTCTTCCATTAACCGCCAACGTACTCCCACTACCCTATGACTAAGTTAACAAATGTCTCATTTTTGCCGTCCTGGCAATGTGAAGGTTAATTTACCAGAGTATAGTTGCGGATGGAATGGGAGCTTCTAATGCCAATATGTCGACTATACGGTAATGTACCGTTTGTTTTGTTTGTTTGGACACTGGTGCCCCAGGTGCTGTCGCTATAGGGCCGCAGATCTTGACCTAGCTGTCGGCGCAACCGAGACGAGGTACTTGTCCATAGTATCAGAAGACAGTCATCTGGCAGTATGGCTGCGTGTGATCCGTTGGGTCAGAAGGAGCGCCGACTAGAAGGGAGTGGAGACGCGCAAGAAAGGGGCCCCCACCCACACACGCGGGAATGCTGCATGCTTGTGCGGTTGTAAAGCTGGTAGATGCTGTCAGCGATCGGCAGCGTTGGTCTATGATGATCGGGACTTACATCCGAGCCCATTTCTCGCCAGTCGCGGCTACAATCTTGAATTCTGGGTGCCGGTGTCGAACTGTAGACGCACTGACTGGGTAGTCGTTACTTGAGGGTCTCAAAGATTACCACCGCCCGTTCGGAGGTCCCAGATCTGGCACAAAGTCAGATTAGAACAGCTGTTGTATAAGCCGGCTGTGCTTTACTCGTATTGACCTTGTCCAAGCTAACCGGGCTCACAACGACATGAAGCTTCGTCAACTGCAGGCAAGTCACAGGGTAGCAGTATGCCCAAGGAGCGTCCTATGCGAGCTGTCCCCGTACGCACTAGACGACCCATCGCATCACTGACAGCACGCCCAAAACCGAAACCGAAAAGAGCACGTAACTGTCCCACAGATGCGCACCGCACCATCGCCCGCTCCCACTGACGAGGCGCATACCCCCAGAACTGCACCGCGCCGACAAAAGTCCTGGTACATCTCCCAGCTGCCGTCGGCATAGGTGGCGTGGGCACGGCGAAATTCCCTGCCGCGGGTCTGCTGCGCCCAGGGGAAGATCGGCATGGTCCGTTGCCCGGCGCGGCGCTGGGGGGTGCGAGATCGCCCAGAGGATGTCCATGGTCATGACGCACTGGCCGGTGTTGAGGTCCCATTGGCGCATCGTCTTGTCTAGGCGCCAGTGACCTGTGGACGTGCGACGTCAGCCTGGATCTTAATTGCGGGATCAATCGCACTTACAAGGCACTCGTCTTCAAAAGTACAAAAGCGCCGTGACGGCCTTCGTGTGGCCTTCCAGGAGACGGATGCACGGGCCATCCTTCTCCGCGACGCTGCCCAGACGTGCTGGTGCCCTGCCTTACAGACCCATTGACATCCGCCTTTCTTCATCCCGAGCTCGTCGACACCGTCATCCTCCTCCGCTACGTCGCTCAAAGCTCGCGGGGGAGGGCGATGCGAGACCCTTCACGAGGGCGATCGCTAGTCCGCTCCCACTCGTCGTCCTCGTCTACTCTCCGCAGATCCCACACCCTCACATTCCCGTCGTCTCCGCCCGTCAGACATATCGTGTCTTCGACCTGCACGCACTTTACGGTGCCTCTGTGACCCGTCGTAGCCGGCCCAGCTCCTCGCCTGTTAGCAGATCCCACACACACGCGGCTGCGAGTCGTCTTGTGATGCAGAAACGAGGGTGCCGTACGGTTCTGAAAAGTCGAGTGGCGGTTATTGGGTGAGGAATGTCCTTCGAAGTGACTGCGAAAGAGTACGTCAGTGGTGGTGTGGTCGCGTGACGAGGATAGACTTACCATAAAGGCAACTCCGTGTGGGAGCTCGTCATGTTCGGACGGTAGAACGCAGGGCCTGGTCGAATGTCAGAGTAATCAAGACATGAAATGGCTATATGCGTACCTTTTCGTCTCCGGGAGGTATGCGGGACGTGGGATGCGGGTTGTGAGCCTTTCGATGTCCGTGTCCGAGACTCTTCCAGCTCTAGCCGCTCTTTAACACCTTCCTGTGCACAAGGATCAGTAACGGAAAGAATAAACGAGACCGGAACGTACGCTCGTCATCTAACTCGAGCTCGTCCTCCTGCAGCCTCAAGAGATCCTGCTCGAGTTTTTGTCCGAATGGCATCCAGTGCTTCGATTTTATATGTGTGATTTCTGCAATCTCATTGTTTACGAGTGCCTGAGGGCCATTCAGTACGCCGCCAACACAAAGTACATCTGAGGGACGTACTCTGCGAACATGGAGGTTCTCTTTATCGCGCTCGATTTCCTGGGTCTGCCTTACGAGCTCCTCTTTTCCAACACCACACTCGCACTGAGACTCTCCCTCCCTCTCCGCTTTCCCTTTGCCTTCTTTCCATGCACAAGCACCACATCGTCCTCGCTCACCACGCTCTCATGGTCCTCCTCGTCGCCCAGCATCCCTCTTGCATGCAGTAGCCCCAGCCTCTTCAGGCCCAGCCGCGGCGCCTCGACGTTCCTCGTCTGGCGGCGCCGCGTGCGGCCCTTGTCCGCGCTCGGAATCGTCGCCGCAAACCCGCGCAGGAGGCTCACGCTGCCCGCGACGGAGATGCTACCGGCCGGCTCGGGCACGTCCTCGCCGAGCAGCGCGTCCGTGTCCTCGACGATCTGCAGGTCGCGCGCGGTGGGCCGGCGGCCGCCGAGCGTGAGGCGCAGCGGCGCGCGGCCGAGCGCGGCGAAGTCCATGCGCGGGAGCGTGCCCGGTGCCGCACCGAGCGTGCGTTGCTGCTGTCTGCCCGACACCTGGGCGACGCCGTTGATCATGCGCGGCGTCATGATGACGGGTGCGACTGGGTGCGGGGCGTCAGCGGCGGCGGATGCAGGAGGGTGCGGCGAGGGACGTACGATCCGAGAGCAGCGTGCTCGTGTCTGGTTTGCGCGAGGTGAAGGCGAGAGGATCGCGTTGGAGACGGCGTCGAGCGTGCTGCGTTTCGAGGTGCCCTCGGCGAGGTCGTCGACGGCGGCGCGGGGCTCGCGCCGCCTGCTGGAGCTGGCCGCCATGCTGGGTGTGGGCGGTACAGAGAGTGTGTGGAGGAGACGAGACGTGCAGTCGGGGGCCGCTTGAAGCAGAGGCCTGAGGCGCGTTGGCGCGGAGACACTGGTCGGGCAGCTTCCGGCCATGACGGTGCCCCATAGCGTCTCTCTCATTTCGGCCGCGCGAAAACACAGGCGTGTGCAGCACTCGCGGTATTTATCCAGGTATGATTACAGCCGTGATATAATGTACAGTGGGGTGCGCGTGTCTCTAGGGGTCTCAGCGGCCATCGCAGGTCGACGACCATGTCCAGGCCATAGCCATACGCCGCAGGTCATACTCTCTCCATATCCTGGACAACGTCCGTGCCGTGCTCTCGCTCACACCGCAGGCGGCGAAAAACAGCTTTGCTATCGGCGGTGGCTCAGAAGCGGTGGCAGGCACAGTCGTGTTTTCTGTCGTGAGCCCCAGATTATTCTGGGCAGTGCTCATCGTGCCAGACAGCGTGCTGTAGCCCAGTGTCGCGTTCGCCTGCTCGGGCAGGCTCTCTGCCTCTGCGGCAGGCACCTCGGCCGACAGCGTTGCATTCGCAAGCTTGGCCGCCAACTGTCTCTCCAGCTCCTTTCCCAGCTTGTCCACGCTCTTCCACTCCCACCGCGTCGAGTTGAAGGGCTCAAAGAAGCCCGTGGAGAGGTCGCACCAGCAGTGGTCTACAATCGGAATTGCAGACGGGACCATGTCGAGGGGAAGCTCGGGGACTCTTGAGAGTAAAGCCTCGCCGAACGTCGTTATGTTGTCGGACCAGGGTTTACTGAGCGGTGTGTCCAGCGAGACCGGCGGCCAGTAGCAGGATGCCATGAACATGGCCGTCAAGAGCATAATGCAGTAGAAGCTGGTAATGTTAGCTCGCCATACTAAAGCAAAAGCTGTTGGACATACCATGGCCTAGCGTGCAAGGTCGTCGAAAAGAGAAAGAGGATGAGAAAGTAGGGCGGTGCAATGGGAAGTGGTAGGAGAACCAGCGGCAGGTACCATCGCGTGCACCTAGAGAAACGTTAGCGTCGATCTATTCGCTGGGACAGCGACGGCCTACGCTGACCACATGAGCCTAGCGAGCGTGCAGCAGTGCGTACGACGGGCTCTTCAGGGGGGCGGACGTGTCACCCCAAGCTGTACTTTTGCCCCAGTCTCCCCCGCCGGACTGGCGTCCACACCCCGGAGCGCAGCACGTGACGTGTTTAGGGCCGGCCTGCGCCTCCCGCGAAGCGTGCGCGCGTCTGTGGGGTGGCACAGGCGCCGCTGGGTACGCGTGTTCTGCAGCGTTTCTCGAGTCTTCCATCTCCTCGCCTCTGCTTTATTTCACCGTCGCCGTCGACGACACGGTCCATCTCTCATACCACTCTAGACATGGCTATTCACCCCGAGGTGCTTTGGGCGCAGCGCAGCTCCGAGTCCGACGAGGCCAAGGTGAGCCACTCATTTATCGCGATCGCGCTCCCGCTGCTAAACTCGACGCGTCTCTGCACGCTAGAACATCCTCTATGTCACGGTCAACCTGCCTGACATCAAGCCCGAGACTCTGAAGTACGAGCTCACGCCGACGTCGTCGATCTCGTTTGCCGCCCAGGCTGGAACGTGAGCACCCATCGGATGTGGCGATCGGCGCGATTTTTTTTAAAGTTGTTGGCTCCAGATCCGAAACAAAAGACTACGAGTTCCAGTTCGAGTTTTTCGAGGAGGTCGACCCCGAGCAGTCGAAGAAGAGCCTCACGAGCCGGCACCTCGCGCTCGTGCTCCGCAAGAAGGCGGCCAAGGCCGAGTACTGGCCCGCGCCTGCAGAAGCAAAAGGTCAAGAACGCCTCGATAAAAAACCGACTTTAGCAAGTGGGTGGACGAGGACGAGCAGGACGGCGAGGCGCCCGCGGCGGACGACGATGACATGATGGGTGGCATGGGTGGCATGGGCGGCATGGGCGGCGTTTTTAATGCCAGGAATGGGCGGCATGGGTGGCATGCCCGGCCTCGGCGGCCATGGGCGGAATGCCAGGAATGGGAGGCATGCCTGGCGGCATGGACATCGAGGCGGTGGGTGCTCCTGGTCACACGGGGCGTCTGGTATATTGACGATGCGTTCCTAGATGATGAAGCAGATGGGCGGCGGCGCAGGCATGCCCTCGTTCGATGCGGGCGAGTCATCAGGCGCGGGCGGAGAGACGACGACGACTCGGACGACGACGGTCCTCCGCCGCCTCGAGGATGCCTCGCCAGTGCATGACGCGGGACGCGAGACGAAAGCAGTAAAGCACGAAAGTTGAACATATCTTGTACACGAGCGCTGTATATTTCCTTGCTGAGAGACGCGACGCGGCGCGGCCGCCGTTAACTAAGAGTCGGTGCAGCGTGCCTCTCGTCCGAGAGTGCGTGTGTGAGACGGACTGAGATGGACAGGGCCTATGAGGCCGATCGAGCACTAGAAGGCGCAGAACCAGAACAGGGGCAGAAGCGGCAGCCGACGTCGCTGTGCCCGCAGGCCTCGCACGGGTGCCAGCAGAGCCTAAGCGACACGCTCGCGATTTGTGAATGGGCGGGGGGCAGTGCGCGGCCAGCGATCTCTATGTCGACGCTGGGCGGGCGGGGCCGTCGTCGCGGGGGACAGCAGCGGGCGCGGGAGCGTGTGTGTGGCTGGGGGCGGGCGGGAGCTAGGGCCGGATTTGGAGGATCCGGGGCGGCGGGAGGATCGGGCGGGCGGGATGATCGGGCTAAGGATTATATGGACAAAATTGGCCGCCGATTGATTATTCCCTGAGTGCACACGGCCAGTTTGGCGTAGCGGCGAGTCTGGCTCTGGCTCTGGCGACCGGCGTCGCTTAGCGGCCTCCCCATTGGCTTTGGAGTCCTGAACTAGATATATAACACTCCAGCGTGCCGCTCCCGATCTCCTCTCCCTCTCGCCCATGCTCCTCTGAGACCCCTGCCCCATCGTTCCACACCGCCAGGACTCGCCCCGCCTGCATGGATGGCGCAGCCCAGGCTGCCTTCTCAGCCCGGTGGTCGTACGGTACTTCTATCTGAAGCAGGTCACATCGTACGCGACGACGTCTTCCATGGTCTTGATATTGTATGATTTCTGTCAGTCATTTCGATTATTTGTTGTTCTCATTATTATCAACTAATATCTAATTACAACGCCCTCCAGTGACCACTTTCAGCCAGGAGGTGAGCACCGCTTGTTGTGAAAAACGGACCGGCGGCTTAGCAAATTGTTCGATTGATCCGACTGCCATAGGTGGAACTGGTCTGGGTGAGTACGTTCGCACGCGCCCTGGGAAAACCGCTTCATGCCCCTGCAACCCCAGTTCTCATCATGGTCCACGCCAAAAATAGTATATTTAGTCGTACGTACATCCTCCCGCATGCTGCTCTGGCAATGGTCCTGACGACAGGAACTCCAGAACCCGATATTCATCGTCCTAATAGCCTGCCTCTACATATTCAGTATGTCGCGCGCCTCGGATCGTTCGCGCCAGATATATGTTTCTTTCTCACACGCTCCACACGGCACAGCAAGCTCCTTTTCGGGGCACAGACACCAGTCAGGTTCGTTCTCTCTCAATCCGGTCTAGCCTCCTGCGTGTGACGACGCGACAACTGACGCGCATCTGTTCATTTAGATGTACGTTCCTCCCGTCTTTGGCTCGCCGCCATAATCTCCCGGTATTGACGGTATCTCCGGCCAGGCCAAATCCTCGCTGCGCTCCTCGGTTGGGAATGTGCGTCACTCCCGACACCCGTTGGATATTCTCGAAATGACCGTTTGCTCCCCAGATTGGATTAGCACGTCCCTAGTACAACGCGTACGTGGTATTCCAATTACATCCACTATTAGCCGATCAACATTTTCTGTACTGCCACATAGTTATCCTGTTAATATGGCTCTTTGCCCTCTGCCCGCAAGTCGTAGTGCAACTTTAATTTCTTTATCTAGCTTCTGACATTGCAATGCGCAAACGGCGGCTTCACCTTTACTCGCTTACCACGTTTTTTTCGTTGCTATTGAGTCTCACTGCCTTGGTGACGATGCTGTCACCCAGCGGTAAAAGGTCACCTGTACTGTATACTAGGCACCCGCACGAAGCTGCATTAGAACTCACCCTCTACGCGATAGTCATCATGTCCCACCCGATATGCGTGCAAGCCTTGGCGCCCAACGTTACCCTCAGTTCAAGCTTCTCGTTCATCCAAGAGATCGACTTGTTTTCGCACCAGTATTGACCAAGATCCTGACCAATCAGCCTCCCTCGTACACGTTGGCTGTCATTCGTCCGTTTGATGTTTATCCAATCCATCCGCACGCATTTCTGACGCCACGGATCACAGTCTCATCTGGACAACCTTTACCGTTTTCCTCCTCGCCGCGTTCATAGACCATTTTCGCGTAGTCCTGGCTTTCGTGACCACGAAAGCCAGCTCGAAGACGACAGACACGAAGACAGCCTCGCGTACGTCCTCGTCCGCGACTCCCCCGGTCGTCTGCAGCCCTTCAGGTCCGCTCTTCGCCGCCTCCACGCACCCCCAGCGTCAGATCACTGACACACCCCGCCAGCATCTTCTGCGTGGTCCTCATCAACTCTCGTCCTGGACGCTCTCCCGCGCCGGCCCCCGTCGCTCTACTCGGTTCGCGGCACGCTTTCAACGTCGCGCTGCCGTGCGTCTGAGCTCGCACATCCTGCTAAATCCTGCGCGCCTGGGAAGAAGTACAGACAGGAGTGACCAGGTGGACGTGTGCATGTCGTGAAACCTCACCGAGTGGCCCACCGATGTTCACACCTCACGACGGGAACCCAGGTCCCGATCATGAGCGTGAAATGAATATGGATGAATGCACGCATGGATCGGTGCCCCTTCTGCGTAAAACTTCAAGCGCTGCAAATTGCGCACGCCAGTACTACACGCGTCCACACGAACAACGACACTACACACGGACGAGCCACCCAGGGACGCCCGAGGTACGGTCACCGCACGCAGCCCGGCCGCTGGGATCAGATACCGCTAATCAGCACCGCGCTGGCAGCAGGGGCCGCCTTGTTCCTACAGCACGAACCACCGACCTCGCTTCCGAGATCCACTGACGCGAGAGACCCCTCCTGCGCCAATCGACACACACCGTACCGTGTTTCTCAGCCCCACCCCACCACCGCGCCGTCACCAGCGAGTCGATATTTAACGCTCTTGGGCGTGCAAGCTTGTTTGGACTGGCGGCCCGTCATGCGCCTCGAGTTTCCAAATGTCAGCCGCTGGGCGGGTGTCGTGATTGCGGTCGCGGGCTCATGCGCAACCGCCTCTTCGTGGTACCACCATAGTAAATACTGTACCCCATACCGTGGTACTTGTGCCGGGCCCCCTTTTCTTGGATAAACCGCTGTTCTGAGGTGTGTCGTGATGTGTGAAACAGTGGAGAGCCGAACGCCGGGGACGTGCGTTGCGTGCCCTGTTCTCGAAGGCGACGGCCCGGATGTGCAACGGCAAACGCGCGGAGGCAGCCATTGTAGGCTTCCCGTCCGCGACATTCTCCGCCCCCCGCCCTGTTCTTGCGGCGCGCGGGGGGGCGCCCCGGGCGGTCAAAATGTTCTCATCGGCGACACGGACCACCCGAACACTGCGCAGATACAAGCGATCGGCGCGATCGCAGCATTTTCGGGGCATGCCGAGGGTCAGCGCCGCGAACTACGCAGGAATTTGTAGGGCGCGGCTTTCCCTTGGTTGCCCTTCGTGGCCCACGGAACGCGACCAAGGGAAAAAATGGTCATCTTATGTCACGCCTAGATTGCCGACGGTTCCCCTTGTGAAGTTGGCCAAGGGGCGGGCTAATACGCACGGCAGTATCAGTGGTTTCCTGGTGGGATGCAATGTGTCCAGTGGTAGGGGGCTGGTGTCGGAGGGGTTTACCCCGCACGTAGCTTGCTTTCGCGTCGGCCCGCACGTCCGCAGAGCTTGTGGCAGCAGCGTTAGCGCTCTGTGCGTCGCATTCTGCGCAGGCCAAATCGCAACAGCAATATATCAGCGCAGGACCGCAGACATATCTTCGAAGCACCGAGCTTCGACGAATTTACGAGCAGAAAACTAGAAGCTAAACATGTGATTTGCTCAGAGACGCTTCACCGACCACGACATGTAGTAATGCTTGAACCCATCCACGACCGTAAAATCCCGCCGCACGGTCTCCCGCAGCGCCGCCCACGTCTCGACCTTGCCCACCCCAAACACGCCCTCCCACAGCGCCGCCCAGCTCTCGGGGCTGTGGCAGAACATGCGCACGCCCGCCGTGTTCGGGCGCACCATGCGCTCGGGCATGAGCCCCGCCTCGGGGCGGCCGACGTGGCTGCCGAAAATTATGGAGCCCGGCGCGGACGAGAGCAGCGACGCGAGGCGGTGCGCGAGCGCGGTCTGCTCGGCCTCGTTGAAGAGGTGGAAGAACGCGGACGCGTGCACGGCGGCGGCGCGCCCGTGGAGGGGCGTGAGCGTCGTCAGCGCGGTCACGTCGAGCGCGCCGTCGGGCGGCGTGGCTGCGACGGGTGCCGAGGCGAGGAAGGAGTCGTCAAAGACGTCGCCTGGGACGAACTTGACGGGGAAACTGTCGGGCGTGGACTTGAATGTTCTGTGACCGACGTCCCAGAAGTCTGCAAAAATAGGACTGTCGTACGGTGATCCGGGCGCAGAGAAATAAGGGTACGCTTACCAGTGTGCAGGTCTGAGGCAATTATCTGACTGGCTGGCCAGCCGTCTGCGACGAGTTTGCGGGTGTCGTTCCCGACGCCACATGCGATGTCAAGGAACAGGGCGCCTGGCCGGGTCTTTGCCAGCTGCAGGACCTCGTTGTATATAGGGTACCGGCAAGTCTTCAGCCTGTAGGGAACAATCAGTACAGTACAGCCGTGATGACAACTCGAAAGGGACTCACTGCAAAGTGAAATAGTTTGATACACGGATATACGCATGTATCTACGAGTGTACATTTGAGGATCGCGGTAGAAGACAGGTATAAAAGATCGACAGGTGCTCACCGCGTAAACTTCATGCTGCTGAATACTAAACATGTTTCTTAAGATCTCGGATCGTCGAAATGCCTGTCTGTTGCTGAGAAATTGTATCTCATCTTCTTGAACGATGTAGAGGCTCTCGTCAAGCTCCGCGGCCTAATGAAGCTGTACTGCGTGCACGCACACGCGGCGCGATCGCCTGACGTACGATTGATCGCCGATATCCAGTGCCACGGCTCTGAATAGCTGGTAGTTGGGAGAGCGTGTGCGTTCCTTATCAGATCCGGCGTCGAGCGACCTGGCCAGGACAGAAAAGGAATGCAGGTACGAATCCGAATCCTCGTCGCTGGATCCTTGATCATTTGTGTCACGCAACGCATCGCGGTCTGACTGTAGGATTAGGATTCAGCGTTACATGAGTCACGGTACACCCACGGGCAAAGGCTTCAGTCGCCGAAATGTAATCAGCGCCGGCCGTCAGATAGGGCTGAGTCCTTAAGTGGAGCACATGAATATATGCGGTTAGCGTACATGTTGAAGATGTGGCGAGCACTAGGCATGCGGTTGCATACTTACGTGAATGGACTAGTAGAGATCACGCACGAGCATTCAAAACGCCCATGTCACAGGGGGACCAGTGAAAGCACACAATTACAGCGTTAAAGTCACTCCATGGACTCTTTGACGATCCTTGAAACATCTCCACACCGCACAGTAAAAACGGTAAGGCCACGCCCTCGACCTTTCCCATGCCCCCCACGAACACCTTCATATCCAATCGAACGGCAAACGAAGCTTTCAAGGGGAGTAGGAAACTAACGTACGCGCAGCCGTGGGTGTTCGCTGCGCACGAGCGGTTCCGGCAATCAGAGCCCTGTCTCAAGGACCCACATGGGCCGGACGTGCCCGCGGAAGACTGACAAGAGGCGGCTGGGGCTCAGGGGATAGAGCCAAGGACGCGAACCGGCGCGCAGGAGCTCGTCTGCTGGGCCTCGTGTGAAGAGGGACTTGGAAGGTAAAACCCCGCTGGGAAGGCGTGAAAATTGAATGGACGGACAGCCTGCCCCTGCAGAGGATGTCGGAGAGTCCGACAATGACGGAGGATCGAATGGGCCCTCCGGCGAATCCGCAGCTGCTGTGCGCGGTTCGTTGCGTGCCAGGAAGGGCGGAGTCGAAAATATAGCCAGGGAACGAAACTACTTACACGGGGCAACGTTTCGGGAAGTCGGGGACCTGAAGGACCTTCTGAACAATCTTCCAGAAAGTCTTGCCATAAGAAGGCATTGTATAAACTCTCCTGTAGATAGTGGTCCAGGTATTTACCCGCAAAAAAGATCACAGAAAGGCCGATGACTGAGGTATGCTCGGCCATCTAATCAGGGCGGACGAGTTTCCGGATTTCGTTGTCCAAACACAAACAT
The DNA here is from genome assembly GCA_035772785.1 of Phlebiopsis flavidoalba. Taxonomy (NCBI): domain Eukaryota; kingdom Fungi; phylum Basidiomycota; class Agaricomycetes; order Polyporales; family Phanerochaetaceae; genus Phlebiopsis; species Phlebiopsis flavidoalba. Next base: position 710,907 of record JAOCPU010000009.1, on the reverse strand, counting down.
CCGACATCGAAGAATACAGGGCCACCGGGGCCGCGTCTGTCGGCGAGTCTCAGGACCCCCCATTTTTTTTTTCGGTCGGTTTGGGGGCAGCGAGAGAACGGTCAGTCCGCAGCGAGGGTCATAAACAAAGCCAGCCTTCGTCCTGAGGAAAATACATCAGCGCCCTCATCAACCACAGCCTACTCAGATATATTGTTCCTTGGAAGTTTCAATATAAATAAGGACACTCTCCTATGATTACCTGCCCCCATTCTACCCGTTGGACGGAATTCGAAGTGAAAATACCTGTCTATTAGTGGTTAAAAATTGTGGGAAACATATTTTATAAGTTTGCATGTTGTAATTGTAGTTTGTATAGTACGACGAATACCCGACAGTGCAAACCATCTTATTGAAACTGAATAAAGTGATCAATAAAATAAATATTTTTCTTAATACAAGGAGATACGGATGTACCGTTTGAAGGGGTGTATATTTCAGTGACGCATTTTCAAAGGACTGGAATGCTTCCAAGCTCAATTAATGACTACTAAACTAAGCTAAGAGCTCACCGGCCAAAAACCTCAGTTGGAATTTTCCAGTAATTGTTATTTCAGTTATTCGGGTGTCGCCCAATGGACTGTGTCTCTTGCCATGAGAAGTAGCAATTGAATGAAAAAAAAATCGCCCGATCTCCTCCTCGTCAAAGATTGTTATAAAGGCTTGTCGTTCTAGGTCTGCTACCCAACCGCGTGTGTAGCAGCTGTACCTATACACCCTTGCGGAACCTCCTTTCAACGGGGCCCCCCAAAGCCGCTTCGGTGTGTTCCCCATGACGAGGAATGGTGGGACAAATTCGGAATAGTACCGCTCTCCATTTGCGAGCTAAGGCGAGTAGCAAGGTGTGAACTCGATGCGGTTTAGGACCTCTTGATATATCCACGTGAGGCAGCACAGTATCTACCGAGCGACTGTAAGTAGTAACGGAGGGGCTCAGTTTCCCTGCCCTGGCGACATACTATATCAGAACCCACCTAGTAGTAAAGCATGACTTACCTGGGAGGGAGTACAATTCGCCCAGAAGGAGAAGAGATGTGCGCCGTACCCAGAAGAGGTTGTGGGAGCTCATAGTGCCGACCGCTTTGCGCTGACAAGGTTTGCAGTGCAGTGTAAGGGCATATCTCTACTCCGGCCCGAACTCCCCTTGCTGTGAGCCACTCAGAGTCAGAAAAGGATATGTCTGTTTGGGGCACTGGACCACATGATGTAGGGTGAGAGGAGGGAGACGTCTTCAGCGACCGGTCGCGTGCCGGGCGACCCGAGGATGCCACGGACAGATTCCCGACGGGGTAAAGGATGATATTTTAAAGATAAGTATGTGCGCTAGCTATTCTACGCCCAGTGAAGCAAGCTCGCATGGAAGACACATTAACGTTAGGAATTTTGCCACGTACCAGAACTTCGTAAAGCCCACTAGGGGTGTGTTCGCCGCAGCCCAGCAATCCAAACTTTACCAGTCTGGCTCCGCCGTGACGAGCGTCGGCTATAGGACAGCAGTCCACAATCTTGCAAGTGATGGACAGGTCTCGGATGTCGACTAGAGAAACCGTGTGGCCTTGCGCCTAAAAGAACTCGGTGGCGTCAGGATTGGCATCGACCATAGTAACGACACGTAAATACAATGCGATTTACGGTTGTGGGGGTTGAGCCAACGATTCAGTTGACTAGGAGACCGCGCCGCCTGTTTGCATATCTGATATTTTGCGAGGCTGATGTCAAGGAAAGTACAGCTGAAAGCTCCTCCGTAAGCTCGCTCTTGGAAGCAGTGATAGAAAATTCAAAACTGACCCTAGAAGTATGTGTCGAAATCAGAATATGACGTGATAATTCTGCGACAGCAAGCTGTTCAATTGAACGGCCTATCGATATACCGTGGTTAGTGGCTGTAGCGCAGTACCCTCGATTCCAATGGGTTTCTGTTTCGCAAATTCTGAACAATGCGACTCCGGATTATTTGATCGAAATTATGAGTGGGCGCGATGTTTTCTGTCATATTGGATAGCGTCTACCCGATGTATACGCAGAGCTTGCAAAGTCACGTTAATGTCCAACCTGCTCACGATGCACGATTGTGACTGTTTCGAATTGGACGGCGTGGCGCCAGGACCCCGGCGAGAATCGAAAGCCATTATGTAATCAATGATGGCATCACACAATCGACTCGGAGCTTTCCGTGCCCGAAGACCGGACAGTGGCCGGTCGCCACGAGATGTGTCCATCGAGCAAGTAAGTCTGTATTACGACGACTAGTTGTAAACTAGCTACTTACTAAGTTCTGAATGAGTATGAGGATACCATAGTTGAAATATCCGGGCCAATATTGCTCTAAGTATGCCGCCAAATTTACGAACTGACACCCCATTCACAACTTCACGTCGCGTGTGCTGATCTCAAACTACCGTGGCGTGAGATATCGTCGTATGAAGGCGGCGGCTCTGTTGACGTGGACGGTGTGCGGAAGAGTCCCGTAGATGATTGTGCAACCTCTGGCTGATTCTCTGCGGAGGCCGCGCCGGCAGCGGACGCGCTCGAGAAGTCGACGAGCCAGATACCCCGTCCAATGTCGGGTACAAACTAGTTGTGTGGGGACGAATGTGGATGCGGCGCGGAAGACAATGATGCAGAAATCGGCGTTTCTGGTGCAGCTGCCAGCCCGTACATATGCCTCTCGACGTCGTTCGGCTCGGTTGCATGGGCAATATACGGATGTGGCGCAAGCGCAGAGGGATCAGTGGGATAAAGACCCAGCTCGTTCTCGGAATTGTGTTCAACAAGGCGATGGTCTCTTTGAGATTGTGTGGGGAGACTCTGTCATAGCTCCAGCGGCCGTGACAGCAGAACTCGCTGTGAGCTCTTGTGCTCTATCGACAGTATCAGCAGCGCCCCTGCCTGCCAAGAGCATATGTGCTCTCCAGAGAACCCAGAGGCGAGTATCGCCACTTCCGTCGAGGTCGCTATTCGAGCCCTCATGAGTGGATAAAGGAGTGTTACTAGCGACTTTCCATGCGTTCTCAAACCAGCCCCTCGACCCAGGCGCCTCCGCAATGGCTCGTTCTGGCGGCGAGGAATAGCCGTAGCGTGGCTCTCGACGATGGCACCAATGTATGAGGGCCCAAATGGCGATTAAGAGGACAGCACCGGCTGGCACCACAGAGGACGACAATGATTGTCCGAGTCTTGGTAGAAAGAGAGCGCGAATTTCAGGTGGTGGAAGAGGAAGAAAGGCTTGACGATGTGGCGGGCGCAAGCGTTTTCAGTCACCGTGATTAATCCTCAGGGAGTTTGTCGATATAGAACGACAGTCCCTGAAGACGCGGATGTCGTCACTGGAGTTGAAAGGGAAGTCTGACGCGTTAGCGAGCTTGAATCAACTCCTGGCGGAGTGAGAGAAACTTGGGGAAATCGAGGAGGTTCTGAGAAGATAGACATCGAAGATGGTGTTTGCGATGACGAAGATAGAGATATTGAAGATGAGGATGGGGGTGCCGACTGAATGGTCTCGTCATCGTGTCGTGCGAATACATAAAATAACCTCCCGGGATTTTAGATGCGAGCGGAGACACCTACGTGGACACGATGCGATCAAGAAGGACAAGGCTCGACCGAATCTCCGACTATTCCATTCTGGAGTGTGAATACATGAGACCCCGTGGATAGATTTGTAGTTGAGTGTACGAGGAAGTTGTAGTCGTACGTGGACTGATTCGTTGGGGCGGGAGCAAACGTCCTTACTTCAGTTCCATCAATAAGGAAGACCATGTTTGTGTCCGTGGGGTTAGCTTGAAGAATGGGGCAATAATGCAGTACACATAGATTGCGGTCCCTTGATGATAAACTGTGAGCATCTGAAGTTTATCAAAACACAAAATTTGGTTCACCGTCGAATTGCATCGTCGCGATGCCAAGCGTGTCCTGAGCACCACCTCTGTAGGTCGAGTCGTGCCACGTCCCATCCCAAGCTTGGCCAGCATCCGGACGAGCAAAGGCAGACGCTACAATATCGTTGCCAGCGTTCCATATGTCCGCAGGGTGCATTGTATTGTGGATACACCGTTGAACGTCTGAGCGTCGTCCACCGTGACATTGACGAGGGCCGCAGACGCGAAAAGATGGAAAGGTCAACGCTGATGTTAAAGACAGTCCAAAAAGAGTGTGATGATCAGTGGACATAGGTTCAGTGAATGGTCACCCAGTTTCCTCGCAGCGAGGTAACTGAGATGAAGGATCAAGAACGGTCAAACGATACAGAGTGAGTAGTATAGGGCGAGGGGGATCGACGAAGCATTGGGGGAAGAGAATTCTGTGTCCTGATGGCTGAAAGCGAGGCTCACAGTTTATCGACGAACCAACAACGGAATGAACGCGGCCAAATCAAAGGAACAGTGTCGCATCTATCAAATCGAAACCGAGTAAACAAGCATCTCCTTCAGAGCCTGACCAGCATTCGCAGTTATGGGTGTCTGAAGGCCCGTCATTGCCAGCTGAAACCTTTGTCCTACTACTCGGGCTCGTTAAAGCAACGCGTAGGCCGTGACTGAAGTATCAATTGTCCCAACGGGGGACCCAGCGGTGCTCGAAGGGAGATGCTTACATCAATTGATTGTCATGGGAGGTGGTCTTTTTCAACGATGGTACTAGGAAGAACTCCGACTTTAGTGGGCATTGAGTACTCACTAGCACTGCGCGCCCTGATGGACACGATATCAGTAGCGGAGGCTGATGGTCTGGAAAACGTCCAGTACCGATGCGTCCAGGCTTGATGTCTGCTTTGACTCATGCGTAAAATGTGACGATGGCAGTATCAGAATGCAAACGACTCTCGAGTTCTAAAGTTACTGTACTTACATGTGCAAAAAGCGGCCAAGGGGGTGACGGTTCCGACTGCTTGCCCTAAGCAGGCCACTTGAAGCGGCTCGCAGCTTCACGCCATGTATAACTTACTACTCTCGAGCTATCTATTAGCGACATCTTGCCTACAGAGCGCATACTGCACCCGGAAAAATCGGAAGGAGTGCGTTCAATACACTGTGACTGGGGCTCGAATGTTGGTGAACGGTAGTGGTGCCCGCTAAAGAATTCGCTGACGGACCAGAAGGATGAGGAACTTGGTTGTCGTGACATTGACACTCCGCTTTGGCGGCCATTAAATGTACTTGCCACGTGTTTTCAGCTTGTAGTGTTGTACCATTGGCCGCAGTCACCAGTGTGTCACACTCACAGAGAATGAAGCGTAAACGGTTTCCAAAGTTTTTACATGGCCAGATGACATTATAGCTGAGCTGAGATATTGCTTAACCTATCAATATGTTTCTCCAACAGTCGTGGCTCAATTAGATTCTAGTTACAGACCAATACATATACCAATAAGGGATACCACCCGCAGGCTGGAACCCTACGACGTCCGGAGGCAACTCTTTGAGCTCTGCTCTCACTTCTGCGTTGCATGTGCCCAACGCTTCTTTCCACAGCGCGGTCCAGGACTCTGGACTGTGGCAGAAAATTGGGAGATTGGGGGGGGGTGTTCTTGGGCTCATGCTCTCGACCCCGAGTACCCTTCGTGCGGCATCCCACAAATGTGTGCGCCGAATATCATGGATCCTGGCTGCGCGGATAGTAGAGATGCGAGATTGGTAGCGAGTCGTTCTTGATCAGCTTCGGAGAAGACATGGAACACGGCATAAACGAAGATGGCAGAAACCAGGCCCCGTAGTGGGGTCAAGGAAGTCAAGGATGATAGCATCGTGCGCTCTTCGACCTCCGCCGTCTCGGCTGTGGGAGTGAGACAAACGAGGTCGAGTATATCTCCTGCAATGAACTTGACGGGGAATGTCTTCGGTGTCGATTTGCAGAGTTTGTGACCCAACTCCCAAAATTCTGTTCACTGTCAAACAGCCAGTTTTACGCGATGAGATTAGGACATACCGGAATGCAAGTCTGTCGCTATGACCTGGTGAGCCGGGAAAACAACCGTCCGCTACGAGCTTTTCTGACGTCAATCCCCGACCCGCATCCCACATCAAGGAAAAAAGCAGCGCCTTCGGGCGTTCTTGGCCGAGCTTTCAGTAGCTCACCGTACACCGGGAGGTGGGAACTGGGATATTTTCAGCCTATGATCGATCATGATGAGCACGAGTAGACAACGTGTGCTGACTTTTGCACTCACTGAGCGAACGTAGAACCCGCGGATACAAGTGATACGGATGCACCTGGGGTCGGATGTCCACTCAGTTGCCACTGGGAATGTAGTAGCATCGGTACGACTTACTGCAATATGCCTCCGATTGGATCTTGTGAGTATGTGCTCTTTCAACTTCAATGGGTCGCTGATTGATCCTGTTTTCTTCGAGAAGGAACCGGATTTCCGTCTCGTCTAACCTATATACCTCCTCGTCGTACTAGCTCCTCCCCCAACCTCTAGACGTAGCGCCCCCACCGATGAGTAGTCTCATGTACCAGTCTCGACTAAGGCGAGAACGGATGTCATGCTACGAGCTGAGAAATTATGAGTGACTCGTGAAGTGAGTAGAAGATGCTGGATAGACGAGACAGACGCCAGCGCCTTATATTGTTTCCGCAAACATTTGTTGTTCATCATCTGACGGTCGAAACGTTGGGGCAAAGCAGCGTTTCACTCTGAGCCTGACGCATGCAGCTAGGACGCCACTCGAATGGACGCTCTGAAAGCCGGGCTCGCCCTGGCTCCATGAGTAACAGATAGATCACGCCTGGACCATCCGCTTTGAACCCGAATGCCACCGAAAGACACTAGGTCGAAGTATGTCTGAAGTCTTGAACGGAGCGCACTGAAAGATGGATTATGGCGTTCGGTAACAGCCATAAGTTTGGCCGAGGCCGAGAAACCTACAGAACATAAGCTGTAAATACTGTTATACAAACTCCGATCCCCTGCAGACCCTTGCAGCCAAAGGCCCTCAGCAGAGCCGGGGCAGCTTCCAGAACATTGACGGCGAGCTCTTGCGCGACTTGCACCTTGTTCACATCATTCATAGTGCGACCGAACGGCATCTACCATGTGCATGATTATAGCCAAGCCTGTAAGTGTACAAAGAAAGCTTTAGTCTTACATCATTGTCGTGCCAGGCAGCATCCATTGATTGTTAACACATTACCTATCTCTGCCATCGGGCGCGGCGACCGGGCTTGAAGAATACTCTGGGCGCCGAAGCAAGGAACAAAACGACAGCGCCGCCTGAGCCCGATGTTGTGTACTAAAACCATACTTTCCCCGCTTGTCAGAGACCCTCATCGCTCAAACAAGCCCGGTGCTTTGCATAGGCCGGCCCCTTTCAAATTCACGCGGGTTAACCCAAATGTGTGGTAGTGATGCTTAACTGGTACTTACATTCCACGCAGTTGCACTACAGTGAGGTAGGCAGAACCTGTTAGCGCGATCGATGTGGATGAACTCGGAACTAACTGGCAAGTGTAGAAATGCATGCCAAGCCCGGTCCGGCACCGAGGGGATGACCTTTAGCCTCCAGCGCCACCACTGGGGTGGTTCTGTTGAATGACAATATTTGCCACCAAACTGTGAACACGATTAGTTTTTCAAACGTCGTTGACCAGCTGTTTACAAATGGTAACTCACGGTGTTGTTCTCCCCGATCTACCATCTTGTGAGCTTCACCTGGCGCGCACAGGCCAAGTGCCTCATATGTGATTAGCTGTGTGTAAGCCCGTTAAGCGTTCCAAATTAACTGAGAGATGGGTGGTGATAACGACCTCGTTCGCGGCAAAAGCAATCGTGGAGCTCGACAAAAACGCCGACCTGATCTCTTCCCTGGCCAGGTTCGAAGCCCGCCTGTGCAAAGACCTTGTCTGCACAGTTTTTTTGTCATACTGTATCCCACGACGTTCATGGCCCTCTTGCTCTCGAAGGTCGACGGATCGTCCGTAGTCATTGCTTGTGATACGATTTCGAGGCTTGATTCTCCAGCTTGTGTGCGTGTACAAAGTCTTCAGACGCAACAATACAACAGGCGGGCGCATATCTGGGAAACAGACAGTGAGCGCGAGTTAAACCTGATGACCCATCTTTGATACACACCGACGTGGGACTGCACATGAACCGCGTCAGCTGCTTTCGTGACCTTGGGTGAATTCAGCACCTGCTCGACGCCTCCACCCATCGCGGAAACTGCGAATACGGATTGTTCATCGAGTGCTTGTGATTCTTCGACGCGCACGCGATCTTCGCGAGGTGCTCCACCGTCGAGCCGTACGTATCCATATGCTCCTGCGCCGCGTTCGCAAAACATGCGCGGCGCGCGCGTGGCCCAAAGTTCTCGCCCGAGCTCAGCTTGCGCTCCGCCTCCTCGTTCGCCGCCGTTCAGCAGCAGCCCCGGCGGCGGCCGGTCGGGCCAGTATGGACTTGAGGCTCCCCCTGGCGACATCTGCTCGAAAGCCCATGCTAGCGCTGCTACTGAAGCACAGTGCTAGAGCGCACTCGGCAGCGCCCGCGCGGATGAGGCCAAGGTTGGCTTGGTATAAGGCCGTGCTACCCGTAGAGCAATTGTTGTTCACGTTTGTGACGGGTATGCCGGTGAGACCGAGGTTGTAGAGTGAGCGCTGGTTGATATGTCAGGGGCTGGGAGAGTACGGGAAGTGCGGGTCGTGACGCACCTGTCCACTGGTAGAGTCTCCATAGCAGTAGCCAACATATGCAGCCTCCACAGAGTCGTAGGTAATACCTAAGCACGGGTTTTCGCGTGAGAAAGCGTTCGAAATCTGTGCTGAATAGTCCGCTTACCCGGGCATCGAGTAGAGGCTTTGGTGGCAGCCTCAAAGCCCATCTACAGCGAAGGTTAACTCGCATAATCTCAGGAGATGCAAGACGCACGATCTTCAACGGCCCGTTTCCCCCTCGGCTAATGCATATTCGTGAGTTTGCTCTACTGTAGCAGACACAAATGGAAATACCTTTCAGATAAAAGCCGTGCATCCTGCACCCACAATGAACGTACGCACGACCGCGAGATGACATGACTGTGGGTTAGTGACTGAGCGTATATCCTTGGTCTTCGCACACGACTCGGGAAGGAAATAGGATGGATCATGACTGCTGTTCTATGATTGAGTACCGGGTCACCGTGTTCATGTGCCCGGTCAAGCTCGTGAACGTGAGCGTGGGCGTTTGGAGCCTTTGAGACATTTCGTCAATGTCAGCTGACCAACTTTTTCGAGCGGCGTATTAGACAGTGTGGGAATCAAGCATACACCATTCTGTTTTTGTTGAACTAGCGTACGCTGCCAAATGTGTGGGTCTGCATGTGCAAGGAGGTAATTAAGCAGGCGAGCTCATTGAACTCAAAGTCCCAGGAATCGGAAACTTCCGTTGATGCGATCATTCCTTACGCAAGGGTCCGGATTATGGTAACACCTGCGACGACCTGGCTGTCTCCTTCGTTCAACGACATAAATCACTATGGCGAAGCGTACTGGCACTTCTACGAGATCTTCACGTATCTAGAACGACTCTATATGACTGACGAGCCCAGGGATTACTGTCAACACTGTTCTCGGCCACCACTTGCAACCCGCTCGTACCTCCTTGATTGCTCGGATCTGAGAGGCGAGTCCAAGTTCGTCACCAGAAGGTTTCAGACTTCTACTAAGAACCTCCTTGTGGGTCTATTCAGGTGAGCAAACTGTATTGAAGCTATTTCATTACACTCTCTAAACCAGACAAAGCAAAAAACCTTGAATTCACGCCCCCTAATTCCGCGGACAGAGATTGCATGCAGGCGCATTTCGTACGGACTTATCGCTCAAATGGAACTCTCACCAACTGCTTCTGGCGATTATATACGGCCTGCACCTTCGAATTTCTTCAGTTTGGATGAATGAACCTCACTATCCCTAAACTACATATCTATACACTTTTCTTTGCTCAGCAATCTCCGCTATCTACCCCATATCATTTCCGTCTACATCGAAACAAAGCAAATACTCGAAGGTGTGGCAAGGTAAGCGGGAGAAGGGCCGCGGTCACAGGACCCCCAGGGTCTTCTCGCACCTCATACTACAGATCTCCGCAGGAAAAAAGGGGTATGGATGTGGGACTACAGCACAGAACACGGATCCTACAGATAAACACACATTGAGTTTGAGTACAGGCTGAAAACTACACGCTTCTTGTCAAACGTAGAAATTCCCATGTGACCCCCCATAGAGAGTAAGGACGCGAGATTATGATCCCAGATGCGAAGAGAAGACTTGAGAGAAGAAGAAAAAAATCATCGCTGCGCGCGGCGCGGGCCTCGCGTCGTGCGTGAGTGCACTATCGGCACATGCCCCTTACGCCGTGCCCCTCATCAATGGTGGACCTCCCAGTGTCTCTCCAATCCACCGTGCTGATACTCTGGGGAGCACAGGCGCGGCATGTGGCGAGGGGCAGTATGCGAATTTTCGATCAGTACGCGAGTGGAGACGGGGGGAGTATGGCAGAGAAGGGCGCACCGGGAGCGGTCCTGGACGATGTAGTCTGGCCGCGCACCCGAGTCCAAGCAGAACGCTTGCCGCCGCTGTGTGCGACGTAACAGACGGCGATAACCTTTGGCAGCCCGCCCGCGCACGCCCTGCTAATATCCCGGACCGTGCGCGTCTTCAATGACCAGACCTGTCTCTTTGCCGTTGCCAGCGCATGAGACAGGACCCGGCGTAGCGAAGAAAGCTCACATTTTCCACTTGCTCGACGCCTAGCCGACGTGCGCCTGCGAGGTATGTTGCTGAAGGGATGTGGCTTGCCGTTTGTGACCATCCAGTTGGACGTTGACGAGCCGTGACCGGGAAGGGACCGATTAATACGGTGGGACAGCGGGAGTATCCACATCGTTAGGTGAAGGGCACGGGGGGCGGTAAAGGGTCGTTCGTCGCTGAGTGCGCGCGCGCGCGTCAGCAGGGTTTGGCGCCTTGAGGCTGAGTAGCAACTTCCTCGGACAGACTTACCGGAGGTGACTATCGTCCAGCCAGAGGCGGTCTCGGAGCTACCTGGAGCACCAATCTGCGCACGGGTTTAGCAGCGCGCACACGAACGCGCAGGAAGGGGGGCGTACGCGGTGCAGGAGGGCGATCCCTCCACCGGCGGCCGGGGAGCACGATGGGTCCGCCGTGGATGACGAGTTCTTCAAATCGGACACAATCTCTGCCTGTGTGCGCGTGGAGGGACGTGCGCGGCAAGCGTAGGCGTTTGTGTGTGGGCGTACCTGGAGCTGGGCCTCGTTTGAGATGCGACAGTACTCGCGCAAGGTATCGTACAGTCTCCGTCCGTGCGCTTTGTGATGTGTCTCGAGCGCGTTCAGGCCATAGTCTTTTGCAAAGACTTGCCAGGCCTTGAGCACGCCGGGCTCGAGTCGAGTCGATGAGAGTTCTGCGCAGCGCACAGTGAGCGGCACGCGTGAGTGGCAAAGGGGGAAGTCGTCCTACCCGTCGAGGTCAAAGAGGATCTGAAACAGTGGTCAGCGGTCGCCTCAAATAGCGAGGGGGATGCTCACTGCGCGTCTGCGGAGACCTTGTGCATGGTGGTGGGCTGAGACAAGGCCTCTGGGATCAAAATACAGACTTGTATATCTCTCGACCATCAGTGCGTCCGCGTCCACAGAATTTCCAATTTATTATCGCAAGAACTGCCTCGGACCTTGGCTTCATCACGGGATCTTCGAGGATACTCGCCTTCCTAATCTGCAAATCGAGATCTCTTCCCGCCTTCGGATCACATCCTCCGTTAGCCTTTGTCTCCGGCCCTCTTCTTAGCTTCCTTTGGCCTGCGACACACTTATCTTTCATTATCTCTTGTTATGTTCTGGCAGCCATCCCCGGGTGCGCTCGAGGCGACAGCGTGTTTATATCCAGAAATCCACAGACAATAAAAATCAAGGCGTGCCCGGAACTACATCTCGCAGAGACATGACTCGTGTCTGTATTATCGACAGCGCGAAGGTCCGAATCGCCGTACACGTTTCGTTCGCATCCCGCTTCTCTTGGCCGACCAGTGCGCCACTCCTGGGGCGATCTAGGATCGCATTTACGAAAATTTCACGTGTAGAACGTTCATCTGCTGGAAAGGGCCTTCAACTCTATGCACTTCTGTCGCAAAAACCAAGCCTGAGCCATATATCTTGGCCGGAGCAGGCGTGATTTTGCCTGATCAGGACATAGAAGCCATTAGGCGCCCATGGGACCTAATAGCGTTTTCGAGATAAGACCATGACCAGGCCACTGACCAGCCTGTACCCAAGCCTGAACCGGATGACGGGGCGTGATATGGCATGACCAGGGCTGATCATGGGAGGTCTCATGGGTGGTCTCCATCAAGCGCCTAACAAAACATTTCATCCATCTCTGACTCTATTTCTCACTCACCAATGGCATAGCTATGTTTGTACAACCCGACAATGACCGACACTACAAGGTTTCCACGAAAATGTTACAACCATAGATTCGAACCCACGACCGCTTCCTTATCCTAAGTCCAGTGCTTAATACTACGCTAACCGCTACTCTACAGAGGCGTGCGAGACGCAAGACAATGCATGTCCCAAGTACGCAAGCTGGCTACCCTTGATTTCCCCTTTCAACGCACTGCCGCATGCTACAAATTCCACGCCATGCCACATGTAATGAGCTAGGCCGCTAATTCATGCACTGGGATGGAAGCTTTTGGTATCACTGACATCATGAGCTAGCTATAGCGGTCATAGAGCGCAAGCCGAGGCACCTCAGAGCGAGCCCTCGCGGTGCACCGTTGTAACTAGCACACCCATTGCATGTTCTCTGCAATATTTATTGTGTATCATTGCAAAAACCGAGGGGAAAAGACAGCGGACCAAAGGTCTACTCGTTCTGAGAAGATACCCCTCGTGCGTGGAGAATGCCTTGTCACACCTGAGATGACCTGATAGCGAGTGATCATTTACATGCGGGCGCCTGACCAGGCCTGAAGCCGGGCCTGACCAGGCCGTCAGAGTCTGTCATGGCCTGATCAGGTTATTCTGGTTTTGCGACATCCTCACCATCTACGTACAACTCGCCCCCCCCCCCCCCCCCCCGATCGCAAACAGATTCGAATTACCTTACATACCTACGCAATGCACAGCTGATCAGAGGCCGATCTTGAACAGATTAAAGAAAAGACAGAAATCGTCGTCTATCCGACTCGTTGAGCCCAATCAGACAACAGGAAAAAAAAAGAAAATATTGCACCATCGTCAGACCATCGTGCGCTGATCCATGACGCCTAAACGCGCCACCGACGCCAACGGGCATCCTCATTTGAATATTTCTAGCCACAAAGTGCGGGACCGGCTCACCTCCCGAGGCCCAGAGGCGCAGTGTCTGCAACCTCCAGTGCACAGCGGCGCGGTAACGTAAACCCCGCAAAACACTGCAAGCCCTGCGCATTCTTCTTCTCACATACGGCCGCAAACTGTTGACCCCCTTGTGCCGCCTGGCACGGCCCTGCCCGCAGGGAGCCCTGGGCCTGCCCCCACCGGATCTTCCACACGCCAGCACTTCCGGACGACGTGTCTCCGCCGCGTCGTGCGCCGGCTCTGGCACCGGAGAAGGCGATCTCGCCCTCGCAGCGGTGCAGGGCGCGCGGCTTTTAGACTTTTCGTGTCGACGAACGCCCGCGTGAAAAGAACTGACTGCCGTTATCACCAGAGTAGAGGGAACGGGTAGCCAAAGTGACAGCTTCTGTGACTGCACCAAGGGTTACGTTGGGTTCGTCGTCCGAGGGGTCCAGGAATAGCCTGGTGAGGCCCCAGACTTTGCTATGCAAGGATGAGTTTGGGAAGAACGTCTGGGAGCGAGAAAAGAAAAGTGTTGCACTGAATACTTACACTAGATAGGCAGTGCCGATTTGTGTGGCCCACACTCTTGCCGCACCATCGCCGCAGGGAGACCGACGTGGGGGGAAAACAATCATGAATTTCGTGAAAGCATTTAATACAGGTACATGCTGTAACAATCGATGCCAAAATCATCCAAAAAACGGGAAATATGCGTGTAGGTATCATTGCGCTAGCGTCGCAGGGGGTAGTGTGCCACCGATCCAGTCCTCCCATACCAAAGCCACCCCAGTTGACTAGAGCGCTCAGCCGCCAGCCCGTGAGGACACACGAGCGCGTGTTGCAACGAGCGAGCCCGCCGCGCTGTCGAACGGCAAGTCGACCGTGAAGAGCACGTCGCTGCGGTCGCCGTTGAGGTACCAAAACCGGGAGGTTGACCGTGCCGCCCTCGGACGTGGCCGACTCGTCCGTCTGCACCCAGCGGATCTGCGAACGGGTTCAGGCGCACGGTCTCGCCGCTGTTGAGCGTCAGCTGGTCCCGTCGCCCAGCTTGCGCCTTCGAGGATCAGACCTGCGAGCGGGAGTCAGTACGGGCGGGACAACGCAGAGCGACGCGCGCTTAACGCGTCGACGATGAAGGCGCTCGGGTCGTTCACGCATGCTCGATGTCGAGCTGCAGGTGCAGCGTCTCCAGACTCCACTTCTTGCGGTGCGCGACAGCCTGCCTCGTCCCTTGCGGTGATGTAGGCCTCGGGGAAGAAAAGGCCTCCAAGCCAGACCTCGACATTGTTGAGGTTGCGAGCCCGGCGAGCTGTTGCCGAGCCCCAGGCGATGTGTGTCAACTGTGCAAGGCGGCGGCGCGGTGTGTGCAAGTCGGAGATCCACTCGGACACGCCCATGGCCTTGTGCACTTTGTAACGGCGCCAGTGGTCGGGAATTGTGCCTGTTCATATCCTCAGTGGCGGAACATCAGTCACGTGCGGAGGCTACTCCCCTTGGTCAACGAGCTCATGAGCGTGCGGAGGTGGTTCGTCTGCTTCAATTCGCCCTGGCAAACCTTGATGACGTCTTCTAGATCTTTCTTGACCTGGTCGAGGAGCTTTCTTGCCGATGTTGCTCTCGCGGTGGATGACAGGCGATACAGAGGGTCCTGGTTCTCGGAGCTTTGTTTATCGAGACTGCTGAAAACTTCTGCAAGCGGTACATTAGCTATTGAATGGCTGGGAATAAAATAAGGTGCATACCCCGGGGACTTGACCCAGCCACTCCTTGTATCAGCGATCGAAGAGCTGTCGCATCCAGGCAGGCTGTTGGGTGGTCTGACCCTTGGAAGGTCCGGTTGTCGTCGCTTCGTCATCGTCGTCTGCGAGCATACTACGCATTTTTACGGGAGCTTGCTGAGGAGTTCATTACCTGTAGCGCGATCAATCACGGTGATTCTTATGTGGTACTGCCGCGAAATTTGACCTTGAGCAATGGCGATGACGCGCTCCGCGGTAGGCGGCAAGCTGAGCCACGCAGGCGGCTCTCGGTCTGGCAAGTCCTGCACCCACGTCAAGAAGTGTTCGAGCTTCGTACCGTCCGGCACACTTAAACCCTGCGAGCCAGAGACGCTCGGGACGAGGTCAAAGTCGACGTTGTAACGCGTGAGCCGTGAACAGCCCGTCGAACGAACGCATCGAGGACCTTCTGGTCGAAGTCGCTGTCGACTCTGCCACCGTACACAGACTGCTTGACCAGCGTCCGAACGGGCGGCGTCCCAAGGAATCGAGGCAGGATCAATGTTCGCGCGCCCTTGAGTCGCGGCGGTAGTGAGCCAGGCGTCGATGGTGTCCTGCGCTGAGGCCAAGTCTGAGTCGTTGAAGTCGTACACCTTGCTCCAGCCGAGGGGCACGTAGCGCAGACGCTCCTGGACGACGGCGTGGAACCAGGCGAGCAGGAAGTAGAGGCGCACTTTCTCTGCGGGACCCTGCGAGAGACGACTGTCGGAGATATGCCGCGCAGCGAGTCGAGGTTGAGGTTGGCTTTGATACCCGGAGGAGGCTCGTTCATGATAATGCGAGATTGACGAGGAGATTTACGGGGATAGATGGGTTGTTCACTCCATGGTCGGAACAGGCCGGAAGTTGCGGTGGCGGGTTGAGAGTCTGCAACTTCTTCTCCAGCTGTCCGAGCCACGGACGGTGCCAGATGTACATTCTTGAGAAGAACCCACGAACCTTGACGAGCAGCAAGAGCGATGGCTTGGTCAGCAAGGGGCAAATCCTTCCTGCGAACCCATGGCGACTGGAGCACAGCGAGCACCAGCGTTTCTTGACAAGGTTCTCTACGCGGTTAGCTGGCGTCGTAACCTGTGCAACCGAGACCAAAGAGAGAGGGATATAGTAGCTTGGACTTCGTCGTTTACCACAGCGCCACCAGAAGGTCATAGCTCGATACTGAAGAGAGGTCAGTCTCGAAGACCGATTTTACGAACGTCGCCGTCGACTGGAGCAAACGGTACGGGCCGCAAGCATTTGATGAATGGCGAAAAAGTCTTCCTGACAGGCCCTCCACAGCGGCTAGAAAGACGGTCAATATATAACACGGGATCTGGAATATGTACCACGAATACTGTACGTGTGCTTGGCTCCCAAGGGTAGGGTTGAGCACCACCGCTAACTCAGGAGCGCCTGACTCCAGGAACGGTATCCATTGATCTTCGTTTTCGCTGATATGCGTAAGCACAGGCTTGAACATCGCTTGCTTGGCAAAGTTTTCCAATCGCTGCATCTTCTCGACGGAGAGGAAAAAGCAATCGGCCTGTCCGAACCGCCTGCGCCTGTGGGCCATCGACGGCACCATCTCCGCTCTCCAACAAGAACTCGAGTTCGTCAGAAATTTCCTCGATGCCGCGGAGTTTGACTTGAGCAAGGAGCAACTGCCAGCATATCATGACCTTGTCCCGATGCAGCAAAGCTCGTGAGGTTCGTTTGTAGACAATGAGGAAGAGATTCCTTGAGTAGAATCTCACGTCGCTGGTGATAGTCGGAGACACTCTTGAGGTTCGGATTATGGAGGGGACATAGTCGCAAGATGTCGAGGAAGAAAGCGTAGCGAGAACTGGTAGAAGTGATTGACGAGATTTGAGTTGCTCAAGAATGAAGAAGGACCGCACTGCAGGCCTGATAAGCAAAGAGGAAGATACTCGGCAAGTGACTTGTTCGACCTCCTTCATGACGACGTCCGTTTCTTCGACCTTTTCGCGTGATGTTTCGGCTGCTTCGTCGCTTCAGAGTCTCGAGGGTATCAATGACCTTGTCATCGTCAAGAATGTTACCGGTAGACCTCGTTTCAAAGCTTGTAGCAAGAGCTTCTCAAGGGTGCGCATAGATTTTTCCGGAGCTCTGAAATTTCACGCCTGCATCTTCCATCAGGTCTGTTCGTTTGCGTTCGGTGTCGGGACGTTCGACGAACTTGAGCACCTGGTCAAGCGACTGGCTTTGGAGACTGCTCCTCGTCATGGTGAAGTTGACAAACGTGACACGACTGCAAATATCCGGGGAGAATTCTACAGAGGGGTCCCTGGTGAGAGGAACATGGTGAATGATGGTGAGAAATCGATGTCCTGGCTGCCCAGACTGCGGCCCATAATATGACACGTGCCGCCCCGGTGCGGTGACGAATTTCACGGTTTGAGAAACAAGGTTGAGAATAGGGTCGAGGTGCTCCACGTCTTGAATGAGAAGTGGTTTTACCAAACCGCAGTGCACTCTCCAGAACTTTGAGGAAGGCCTCGTCCAAGAAGCTGGTGACGGTGATCTTTCGCGGTCCTTGTATTCATTTAGCAAGAAGCTCGTAGCTTGGCCAGTCGGGTCAATGATGAAGACGGGTAGCGGCTGAACCTCCTTGATCATGATGGCATTCCTCGATGCAGAGGTTGTCGGAGGGGGAGTGACCTTAGACTGGCCAGTTGAGACGGTCGTCGGCGGTGGACAGGTATTCTGAGATGGAGAGCTCAGTCTTGAACTTGATGTGTGTGTGGGCACAAAACTAAAAAAGATAGCCCGGTCAACGTAAAACACATATGAAAGCAAACGTGCACGACCATTCTTGCCAACAGCCACATCATCCACATCGCCGATCAATACAAACTCGAGGCTGGTCGAGACGAAGAGCCAACACGGGAGCGTAGGGTAGAATGCAGCAGAGAGAAGAACGTCGCCGACGATCGTATCAGCGTCATTTCGGTATCGAAGGTACGGCTTCCATTCAGCTCCCACGCGTGCACTTTTCGGAAGAAAGACTCTCGAGCAGTTTCATGCTGCGCGATCGGACTTTGCTCTGAACACGCTCCATCTCTCCTTGAATGGCTTGTGTCTCTCGGATCAGGGCAGCGTATTCGTCTTCGTACCTTGTATACCTTTCGCCCAGACTAGCACTAGCCTCCAACATCAGAGATCATCTTGACTGATCATGCCAAGCTTGCTTGCTTGGTCTGTTCTGTCCGCCTGATCCTCCAAAAAGGATTGCACCTCATTGCGATTCTCGAAGGGGGCTCCACCTTTGTCAAATGAATTTTTGTCGGAGAACTTGACTTGAGAGTCGATCGCCCGCCGCGCACTTCACCAAAGAGACCACACGCCTTAGGATAGCAACGGTGACTTTGTTCCGCGCGTGCGCTTAAATGCACGATTGACCTTTGAGCTTGTCTCGAAGTTGAAAGAAGGCGGGCCGGAGGCTGAGGAACTCGCGCTTCATCAAGTCGCGCAGCGGTTTGGTCATCTGGTTTTGGGTGTCGAAGTTGACGATACGTTTGAATGAAATCGTCACGCCGAATGATGCCTTGCACTGTACGCCACACTGTCGATCTTGTGGCCAAGGATGGTACAAACGGACTCCATGGGCAAGGTTTCACGGCCCCCAGGAGGGTTCGCCATGGTACGCGCACTTCCTGCAAGTGTTGCTTCTTGATGTTGCTGACAGCGGCTTGTGGCGTCCAAAACAGCGGGCTCGGCATCAGCGAGGTCGGCCATGACCACAGCCCTTACGCTTGCTCGATATGGCGAATCCTCCGCATGCTCGACAAGAGCGGCCTGGAATTTCGATAGATGCTGCTGTTCTTCTGCTCGGCTTCTTGCTGATCCGCCACCATGCGTTTCAGCTTCTCATTAGCCTCCAGGTTTCTTTGCCTCTAGCTGAGAACGTTTGATCGCCAGACTCTTGCGCAACTCCTCCACTTTGAGTGACAGTGTCACGAAGCTTATCCAAACCGACGTGCAGATGGCGCGTGCTGTTCTTCCAATTCGTCGCGCTTTACTCGTTGTACAACCGCACGTAGTGGTTGATGCTACATATCATGAGAACATATACTTCGCGACTGGAAATGGACTTACAAGTCGAGGTAATGCCTGGGGGTCACGTAGTTGTATCGGCCCTGGCGACGACTGAGACGCTGGTTTACTTGATGTAGAGACTGTTGCACATATACGAGTGCGTATGAGACCACAGCCGTCCGGTGAAGAGGAGGAAGTGAGAGTTCGCGCCGTACGCGATAGGGAAATGGACTGGAGGATTATACGAATGGCAAGTCCAAGTCCAGGATGTTGGTGAACTCCATACCAACTTGGTAGAAAGCTTGGTCTGACCAGTCGCCGAACCAATCGAGATTGTACGCAACGATTGAACAGCGCAGGGGAAGTAGCGGCTCGCGATGCTAGGGCCGTTTTCCGGAGGGTTCATGGTGAACACGACGTGCAAGTTCTTCGCAACTTGTTGGGTGAACCAGCGATACAGCTCCTCGTGAGAGTCCAGCATGAGGCCATCGCGCTGGGGAGCCCTCTTTACAGCGGTCATCAGGGCAGAATGCTTCGTCTCCTTCGAACAAGCCCGGCACTTTCGGCATTTGCCAGCAGCGTGTTCATTCGCTTCCAAGAACCCAGAGTCGAGAACATTTGATTCGTCCATGATGAAGCATATCTTCTCGCCTTTGCAGCCGGCTCTGCGCAGGACAGTTCGTAAATCCTCGTCGAAGTCTTCGCCAGTGTACTTGTTTGAGACCTTGATCTGGAAGATGCTGAGACCGTTCATTCCACGCCAACGAACCGAGAGAGAGCGTGGTCTGACGAAGCCATAAATCGAAATCGGTGGCCAGAGTACGCACAATGACCTACCTTTCCACTTCCGCTCACACCAATCAGTAAAAGGTGACCCTGCACCTGGCGGAACACACGATCGATCGATACGCAAGGACATGGTCCAAAACGTCGTTAAAAAGAACCAGTGGAACGTCCAACTCTTCCTCGTAGAAGATCTTCAGCCTGGCCTTGGTGTACTCGCGCAATACTTCGCGATCGACGGAGACGTAGTTCTTCGACGTCCAGTTTGAAAATAGGATGGGACGGGAGAGAGCTTCATCCTTGTTGATCGTGGGGAAATGTTCCATGGCGGCAGAGTCGATGTGCTCATCTGTCCATTGTTTTTCGTCTTCAGTGACGAGACGGTCCCTGGAACAAACGCAGCGCTTCATGGGCCCATACACGAACAAGCCCTTCGACGGAGAGCATTTCTAGGGGTCGGACGGCCTCATAAATACCACGCACCCACCGCGTCAGTTCACGGGGACTGTATACGTAATGTGCTTGAATATCGGTAGTGAAGCGCTTTTGTGAGGAGAGGTATAGATCGACCATGGCGTCCGTTTGAGTGGGCTCGCGTAGGCGCGGAGGTTGGGAACAACTTTGAGGAGAGCACGGTTGTACGTGCCGTAAATTTGCTTCAAGGAGAGTTCGCCGGGATAGTCGACCATGACGAGAGGAGCGTGCCTCAGGAATCTGTGACTCAATGGGACACGGCCAGGATCGGTGGGAGGGTTACAGGCGCCGACGAACTGAATACGCTCGAGCTTGACCCAGGCCATGTCCGACGTCCGCCAGTACCCACCGCATTCGACAAGCTGTCGAATAAAAGAAATGACTCGTTGCGTGCCGTATTTGTCGGTAGCAGGAAGATTGATTTCATCGCAGAAGACGACAAGCCAGCGACCTATCTGAACAGGGGCAAGAATGACACCGTTGGGAGTCTTACGGTACTCGCAGTATTGTTCGAATGTCTTCAGAATGAGTTCGGGTTGTGGTAGCACTAGAGAAGTTCAAGCCGACAACCTCCATGTCGGGCAGTTTGCGAAGTGCACTAAATAAAGTCATGGTTTTGCCTGAACCAGGAGGACCACAGAGCATAAGGGGTTGTGTTCGGATAGCCATGAGTACAAGACTTCCTCGTGGCGAACGGTGTCGATGGTTGGTACAACAACGTCGGAAGCGGTGACGGCTTGAGGTTCAATCTCGATGACCGGAACGCGAGTTTGCCAAGCAGACCATTCGCCATTGTTGGACTTGCACGTCGTAATCCAAAAGGGAGCCACCCTGGCTGAGTGGTGGTAAGTCGATACCTGTCTGTTTCCTCAAGAACTCGCCCATCTCGGCACGAAGGTCAAGCTTGGCATCTCCAGAAAATGCCCAGATGATGTTCACAAGTAATTCGCTTTGTGACGTACTGCTCAACTCGTTCGGGGGGCTGAGGGGGAAATCGGAATGTTGCAGGTTATATTCGATGACGTTGCGCACAGTCTTGTTGATGAGGGAGAAGAGCGTATTGAGCGCACGGGTCTCGGTGAAATCATGATGTGTTCGATACCCTCAGCATACTTCAGAGCAGCCGACACTAGATCGTCCTCCGCAAAGAACGGCTCGAGAATTGCAGCAATTTGCTTCTGGGTTAACCAGGTTAGCGGAGGAGGCATCCTCGCTGGCGTCGACACGCCTGCCAGGCAGATCCAGGGCGTCTTCATCTTCAGCATCCAAGGGAACAGAGGCGAGGGTGTCTAGATAGTTGCGGCAGACCATGGACGGCTCCACAACGTCTTCGCTGAACCAAATCATACCGCATCGACTAACAGTCGCGAGTGTGGCGTACTTGAGGTGTTCAACCTCGAACATGATACGGACGTTGGGAGGAAGGTTCAGACGTTCACCGTTGGGGAGAGTGAGGAGCTTGTTGTCATCTAGCACACTACGCACGGATTAGTAAGAATGGTGAGTAGAAGCATCTATAATTACCTGTTGAGATTCTCAACCCATTCCGGATCGACATCGCCATCGAATATGATCCAGTGCCGCTTGCCACTCTCGCCACGAACGTCGTCAACTATTTTACGCAATGTATGGGTGAACAGACCATCGTTCCACTCGCGAGTTGTGGGATCGAGGGTTCCGTACAGGGCGTCCTTGTGCATAGCCTTCGGGTCGATAACGTACGCCACGCCCTCCACGCCGTCTAGCCTCTCGAGTGCGGCTAAGAGTACTTGCCAGGCGTTCGTCTTTCCACTCCCAGAGGGGGCCAACCATCATCAGACCGTGCTGGATCTTCTGAATTTGGTTAGAGCTGCAAGATCTTCGATATCCAGCGTTCGCCTTGTACCAGTCTCTTCTCGACGCAGACCTTACTTATCTGCTCCCTCAACGCGTCCAAATTGACCGGTACGTAGTCGACACCAGGGAAGACATCGGCAAGCAAACTGCATCCCGACAGTTAATAAATGGAGAACGAAGCTCGTGAGATAAGCATACCTTGTCAGGAGAGGTACGTCATCGGCAACGAGCTTGGGGGCACAATGGTTTCCGTCACACTCTGTTCCATGAGGATGACCTGCTCTGACGCGCTGTCGGAAAAAGGCCCTCCACACTGCCTTCTTCGGAGCGAGCAGATTGGAGACGTTCACGTTTAAGGATACCAGCACTCGCCAGCACAGCCTTGAGAGCACGAAGACCAAAGTCGTAGTGGGGTTGTTGAGGGGATAGTTGTTCGTCACAGAGGTTGAAGAAGGGGACAATCTTCGGACGCAAGAGATTCGGCGGTTCGGAAACCCTGCGAGAACAACATGACTTGGGCGATAAGCTCGCGATCGGGACGGTCATCGCCATTCTACAAAATTCAGTCAGGTTGAGTGGTTATGGAGAAAATGAAACCCTACGGCCTGAACAGTTTGGTAAGGTTGGGAGGTAGTTGGGAGAGCGTCCAGCGTAATTAGGGTTAGTGGTAATGAATATACCTTTTGGCCAACTGATTATTATAAGGCCAGTATACGTCGTTAAACGCACTTACCCATATTACTGTTGATCTTTTACATTCTTTCCAAACAAGCTCGATCTCTGTGTTCGGGTTCTTCACCAACGAAGCCAGGCCTTGCTGGATGGTTTGTACTTGTTGAGAGGGACAGCACTGAGAATGCGCTCCTCGAGACGGTTGAACTCATCGAAACACCCCCAGGCTCCCACCTGACACAGACCGACGAATGATACGTCCCATAGCCTGGAAATCGAACGTCTCGTCACAACAGAAGACCAGGACAAATCGGCCAAGCTGAACACCAAGTGCTTTGACAGACTCTGTCTTGCCTGATAATGAACCGTCAATTATATTCAACGGCTCAGGTGGAAGCCACACCACCTGTTCCAGGCGGGCCCGAACGGCGCGCCACCTAATTGGTTGTCCAGAGCTTGTGTCAGGGTCAGGTAACACCTGTCGGTAAGCGGGGTCTGCACCAAGCGGTCGGGGACGCCAAGGTACTCCCAGCCGTAGGGGAAGGTAGCGTCTGCCACTCGGATAGCAAGTCTGTTTAAGGGGTTCTCCGCAGAAGGATCTAGGTAGTATCGCATTTGATAAAGCCAGGAAAAGGCGCGGTTGTCAACGACACGCTGCTGGATGAGTGTACGAGTCACATCTCGCTGGTGCACAAGCTCAGTGATGAGATGCTCGCACTTCCGACGAGTGACTGCACTCAGTTCGGTAAGCACGACGTCCGCTAGCAGGTCAAGGCCTTGTCGAATTGTATCAAGAGGCCCCTCAAGGGCCTCCGATTTCTGCAGCGCATCTTCGATAGAGCTTGTCCAAGCTACCTGTACGGCAAGGGTGACTAGTTGAGCGGGGGAACTTCTCTACCCAGGCAATGAACTGATCCTGCGGGAGAGAGGCGCCGGTGCCGTAGAATGTCTGTAGCTCTGCGACGGCATCGCATAAAAGCTGAGCAAGGGAAACTCGCATCTCGGCTTTCGAGTTTACTCAGCCAGTCGTTGATTTTTGGATAGTCCTTCAGCAAGATTGGGTCCTTGACGTAACTTTCTTCGCCCTCTCGTGAAGACATGCCCTTGATCATTGTGAGGAGCTCATCGTCCGAGGCTGATCGTGGGGAGATACCCGCGAACATCTTCTTGAGATGTTTCATAATTCGCAGGATCTCCTTCGAGTTGCCGATGATTTCCAGTAGATCCTCGTCGCCCGACGAAGTAGAACCGGGGGAAGGACGCGCGTTTTCGCGTTCAAGATACTCTCCCAGTGCTTTCTGAATCTTGTTCAAAACAGGTCGGCGAGGTTTCACAGGGGGAGGGGGGGAAGTCCACCCTCCGGAGAGGCTCTTCTGGATACCGTGTTCAATGGTTCATGACGTCCTACGAGCGAAAGGAGACTTGTACACCTTCTTCATCAAAACCGCAAGGGAATTCGGTTGTTGATGTTGTTTGAAACGCGCACTTTTGCTAGGTTTCTACGGGAAGGAGATGCTTGATGTCACGCGACTCCCCGAGAAATATTTCCCCTCGAGATAAAGACCCATTGTCGTTTAAGACATCAATCCAGACGTCTAGTAATTCGTTGAGGTAGCGTAAAAATCATTCGCAGGAATCCACGTACCGAATAAGACGTGGATGCGATTGAGCTTCCTCTCCTCCCAAGCTCCAGCCTGACCATCGGTTAGTGTTTGTGGATTGTGTCGTGTCTGGGCAAGATTCGTATAACGCACGGCTCTTCATCGAAGACTAGATGGATCAAGAGTGAGCATTAGGTATATAGTAATCCAATTTATCAAGGAACAGAGAGTGAAGCGAACCCTTGTAGTAAGTAAGGCGATAGCTTCCATCGCCGTGAGCGAGTTGAGATTCTCGCTGCACTTGGTGAATAGGTCATCCCATCCTCCGAATTAGACGACATTTGTTCTGATAGTTGACGAGGTCTAGGGTGTAAACCCACTTTATCCACGTCTCCTTTACTTGCTTGTTTGATGTATTCTTCCAGTGCGCATCTATGTTTAAGACTACTGAGCTGATTGTCCCTCAACCCATGGAGTGAAGCGGCTTACCTCGCCCTGAGCCTGAATGATGACTTCCTTGATAATATTCTCGTTCTTTTTTCAGGTCCATGTGTCGTAAAAACATGTCCCGAGTTGTCATCCTAAATAGGGCTCAGCATATGCGCGTCACAGGAAGGGAGCACACTCACAGCGGCAGGGGGCCCCCCCGTGATCTGTGTGGGGACTTTCAGCACTTTGAAGAGCTGCTTCCAGTGCCTGTCTTTCAATGCATCCGGACTTGAGGTCTGATACAAGGGTATTTGATTTCAAAGTCCGCGCAGAACGTCCTGAACGTATTCGAAGGCCGAATACTGGCGCATCCTTGTGGGCATCTCCTTTGTTGACGACAGTAAACCATCTAGTTGCTGTCGTAGCTTCCTTGGCTGCACAGTAGCCCATGACATCTCCTTCAGCTCGCCCAGCTGGTTCCAGATCCCCGACAAGGCGCGGGCGTCCAAACACTCTTCAGTCCCGCAGCTCTTCAAATATAGGCTCAAGTCGTGTATGACGAATGAGCTCAAGGTCTAATGCCTCCTTGGCGGCCGGCTTTATACGAGATCGTATTCCTCCTGTACGCGCGTCATTTAAGCGACCTTCAAACACATTGATGGTGTTACAGGGGCTGTGTCCGCGCGAATGCTACCCTGCACTGGTCGCGTGTTTGCTCCCACTCGCCGATGAATGTCGTTAATCTTATTCTCTAACGATCTTGTCCTCCACTGCAACAATCTTGAGTTGTAGGCCGGCTAGAGATTCAATCAGAAAACACACGGCCACGTGAACCGCATTGTGAGGCGACTCACCGAGCTGCTCTGGATTGAATCGTTTCTTTCTCTTCAGAATCTCATTGTATGCGCTCCATTCTCCTCTAAGCTGATCACTGCTTATAGAGCCAGTCATCTGGGAATTGGTATCGAAAGCGTTCTAACGTCTTCTCTCACTCACTGAACTGCGCAGAGCTCTATCATCGGACCCCATGTCTTGGTCTTACGCTTGATGGTCTTGCACGAAGGTAATAAACGTGACTGCTGCTGCCAGCAGTCGAGGAGTTGGAGGAGGCCAACACCTATGACAATTATTGTACTCAATACCGATTCATTCATAGCCTCGGATTATGAGCGTACCATCCATGGCCCATGGCGGAAGGTGAAAAGGCCTTGCACGCGTCGCGTCGCCAACGTTGCGAAATGCTGCAGCTCGGGGAAACGCACGTGTCTCTAAACGCCGAAGAGACCCTCCTCCGAGCGTCTCGCATCCCTTGCAGCCAACCTCGACCTACCTTGTACCCGCTTCGTCTATTTCTCGTTCCCACTTGTCATTGCTTCTACTCCATATTCTCTAGCCAAATTATGTCAGGCAGACAACAGCGTGTGATGGTTCAGCCCATCGTAAGTGCAAGCTTCTAGTGACATCCGTGCAAAGACCTTACAACAGTCGAGGGAAAGGCGCGCACCTTGTATGAATATCATCTTCAAGAACTTACAACAGAGTTGGGCGCCAGTGGTGGCAGCTTACGCATGTCGGCTTATCTACCACTCACTTTATAACGTTTAGTAGGACAAAGGTTGTCATATGGCTCTAGCGACAACATTGAAATGCGTATCGAAGGACGGAATCATTGTGCGTGCTCTTCGTTCCGGTTTGAACACACTTGGCGTTGAACCTCGTTGCTTGCTGGAAGGCTGTCGTCTGATCGACTCTTTTCGTCATCGTCATTCCGTCGCATTCATGTGTGGCCTACCTTGCGAGTTCTCTTTCATGACTTTAACATTGCTGTTGTCGCTTCAACAGACATGACTGACATGCTTACTAGGGGTTCGACGAGTTCATGAACGTGGTCGTGGATGAAGCAGCTGAGGTCTACGTGAAGGACATCACGAAGCCTAGGAGAGAACTCGGTACGTAGCCTGCCTCGCACTTCTCCACGTTGCTCAGATGGTGTCCAGGTCGCATACTGCTGAAAGGTGACAACATTACGTTGATAGGCAGCAGTCGTATAATACCTCCATGGATTATCCTTGTAAAACATGCACCCAGTGTGCTCGTCTCTCTGTAATGTTGCTGTGCGCTATTCCTCAACAATACCATCTGATCTCACACAAGTTACAAAATTCGAGACCTAGTCTACAGATTGTATATTGGCAGAAGCTTTGTTATGCTAAGCGATTGTCGGCACAGTGGACACGTCGGCCTGGTTCAGCGCGTCAGAAAGAACCCGAATGCACAGCGGGCCGCGCACGTACCTTCTCTCTACCCCAACCGACGATGCAAGGCCAACAGAACAAGTGTCCGCATTCCGTTGCACAACTCGAGGTTCGTTCCTCAAGGCAAAGGGTGCAATTTCGACTGGCCCGTGATGACGGAGGAATACTGCCGATATCCAATATGGTTCTTTCGTCCTCCTCAGCTGGAATTACTGGCTGGGCATCGGGATCGTATGGTCCCAGCAGTGAGGATACCGCACAGTCGTCGATGTATGTTTCATGTGAGTTATCTGCATTCTGCTTTCCCTTGACTGGGTTGGGTCCCTCGGCTTTCTTACTTTGAGGGAGCGTATTAGGACGACTAAGCGATGTACAAGCCGTATCGCCAATAATATCCCCAGTAATGAGTAGGAAGGTGGTCGCGCGTTTGGATTAGGGGAGTCGCGGAATATCTTCACATTGTAAGCGGTGTGGCGAAGTAAACGGGTTGCGACGACTCACATATCTGGTCTTAAGGATACGTCGTGTGAGATGGTAGAATGTGCCCCTGAGGTAGAATGCAGCAAGATTTATCTCCGTGAGGACTTCCATGACAGGAGGTATTTTCCGCAACACGAATGCGAGCTTGGAACTCTGGGGAAGAGCGGGGCCCCATTTTGCGATGATGTAACCTGGCAGCGTAGGCAGAAGGATGAGGGCGAGAAGCAGATTACGGGAAGGTGGCTGGTCTGTTTTAACGGAGTGCATCCATATTCCAGTGTATTCTTCTCCCAACGTCTGTGTGGCTGATTACATAGATGTTTACCTAGCGAAGGACATAACACGGATGTAGGTGACACACCTTGCCCAGTAGTCAGACCATAGTATAACAGCTTCACAAACAATCCAATCTCCTTCTCCCATCGAGAAGCCACCGTGTCCCTGTTCAATCTTAGAATGGATGATACTAGAACGGCTCGGGAGCTACCCACCGAATGAAGCCCTCAACACGGTCTCGGTCTGCTCACGGAGGGATGAGAGATGGAATATGTCCCTTTGATTGGAACGTACTGTCGGAAACAATGATCACAAGTTCCTCCATATGTGAAGCACCAATGACACACTTATTTGAGCCTGCTCAGCGAAAAGGGAACGATGGAAACGACATGGTGGTTCGCATGTGGGACGGTAGAGGACGGTCCGCGGAGCCGACGCTACGTTGCCGGGCAGACGCCCATTCCAAACCGTGTTTACTTCGTTCACGCCAACTCTTTTCTACACATTCCTATCTCGAACAGCCTCTCGATCCCATCTTCATCCCTTAATACATATATACGAAATGCCGCCAATGCCACAGACTGCCCAAGCTCAGGGACCTACAGTGTGGCAGAAGAGTGAGTACATCTACTTTCTGGACATGACCGAGTTACATGAACTTGTGATGTAGTGAAGTGAGTCTAGCACGGCTTGCTAAAGCACGGAGACGGTCGACCGTTGTTCGACAACGAGTTGATAGAATGGGTGCCATGATGGTACAGGCGTTGGTCTTACGATTGGTTTTATCTTCGGTTCATACAGCATCCTCCGGTGCGTCGTTACCTTTGTTTTCCGATGCCGGGGTGCTCAGTAACTTTGTACGAGAGGAGGTGCAGGGGTTGCCCGAGAGGTGTTTCTTTCAACCTTGTCGCAGTACATGCTGAGTATCGCTGCGACGTTTGGATTTTTTCCTCTCCATTGGTTCGGTGAGCTGCTTAGTCTGTCCTTCACAAGTGGATTTTTTTCTCGAGCATAACCCCGCAGGTGATTCTTAACGATGCACCACCACAATGGGAGGCCGCCCGCTTACAGCTCACAGCTCCGTTACTGGGTTCACGTAATGAAGGCCTAGCATCAAATGAAGGCACGATGGGAGCTCGAGAAAGCCCGCCGCACTTGCTGAACAGCACCTGTGTGAAAACGCCAATCCTTAGCCAGTGCGTCTGGCAAAAACCTCTACTCTAATCCTCAAAATACCTGTCGTCTTCTCGCGAATGTAGTTTTATCACGCATTTGCACCTTCTCACTAATAATCCATGTTCATGAACTCAGACTAACTTGCCGGTCTACGGCGAGCGCTGATCATATGAAGTGGTACATACGTACAACCTGAGATTCCAGACAAGGGGCATGAGCTGTGGTCGGATGGTACTAGAACTTCCACTTCTGCCGCTACACCCTGCCTGGACACATTTCGGAGTTATTACTACGGGTCTCTACCACTTAATCGACTATCCAATATCCCTGTACCCCGGCTCGCACACTGGACGTGACGTCTGAGAGACCGCATAGACCTCATCGAACGCATGCTGAAAAAAAAACCCACAAAAGAGCGCACCGACCGGGTATGCTCGCTGGGCAGAGTGACCGTTCGGGCTGCTGCCTCCTGCGAAACTACGAGGTACTCGCTACGTCGAGAGTGCTCTCCCAAAGGGGAATTGGGTCCTGGATTGATGGCCTCTTCGAGGAAGGTATCTAACGCTTTTTCTTTTTTCCTCGAGTTTTTATTGACCACGTTAGGACGCTGAGAGCACACACGTTGCTTGCCTAGATTACAGGGGATCCCGCGGGATGGGTCACTCGCCGACTTGCCAGTTTGGACTGAGCCCTGCTCCGGATGGACCAGGTGGACCATAGTCCCGGTGAGAAGTGTTATGTCTCCGTCCTCCGTCTTTCATTTTCGTAGTGAATTGTAGGCATGCCAAAAAACTTTGCACGGATGGAGTCACGAACGAACCTGCCGCAGTTTTTGATAGATGAGCTTTGATGAGAGGATTCGACCCTTGCGCTGGGGCATGAGCACGCCTGGATGCCAGTGGACGAAAAAATGTGAAAGTCCAGATTACGCTGCCTCGACAAGCTTCAACCGAGCACACAAGGAGCTGAAGGTTTGGCATCCTGATGACATTGCCCTGGCGTATACACGGTGAGTTCGAGCTCTCAATTGGGGGGACTCCTATGCAGCGGGACGAAGAGAAAAAAAAATAACCAAACGTCCCTCCGTTCCGCACACGTCCGCATCTTCAATAAGAGCTACTGGAAGGGGACGCAATGAAGGTATCTCAGGCAGCTCGACGCCGTCCGCAGTAACCTCCGAGGTAGTAGGCTTGTGAGGCAAATGTGATCTCCACGACTTGTGGACGAACGCACTAAGAAATGCGAAGAGAATGGTCAATACGCGGCCGGAAGTAAGCCGGAGTAACTCGGGTAACGCACCAGTCAGTAGAGATTGGACTCGAGCCTTTGTCGAGTTGCAATGTCGAGCACATCGCGGGGACTATATACGTATCCTGAAAAAACATACATGAGCTGGTATTTGGTGTCGATGGGCGTAGTGCGCCAACCTCATCTTCATCTAGGAGGTATGTTGAACATTGACCGGAACGTGTCTACGAGCCATGTCAATTTGATTATTGAACACTGAGAACGCACCCAAAGCTAACCTTTCGTCATCTTTCCGATCGCAGCCAGGTACGCAGTACCTCGTCATCTTTACACACAGCGGTCCAAAGTATTGATGAGAGTCTCCTGCATGGGTTGTTCCGAGGGGCGGGGAAGTCTGAAGGTAAGAGTTAGGGGGCAAGGACAGAGAGGGAAACCCACGGGTGGGCGTGAAGGAGGAAGATGAAACTTGATTTGCCGCCTTTCAACCTCGAGCTGGTGAGAGCATGGGTTCCACGTTCTAAAAGCTCGGCGAGAGAAGGGGGAGGGAATGGGTGCATGGGGTTCGTAATTGGGTCTTCAAGTCAACCACAGCGTGTGCGCGGCGTGGATCACCTTCACCACGAGGCATTCAGAAGCGGGAGCGCTGTGAGATACAAGCGTCGGTTGAGATTGCTAATGCTGCCGTAAACCGAGTAAAGGCCGTCGATTGACGACATAATGAGCCTGGCTTTCTCACCGTTCTAGTTCATTGTAAATGCGGCAGACGGACTTTGTGCACGGGGGCGGAATGAAACTGGTTCCTGATTGTAAGTTCGAGAAGAGAGGTCATCAAATCTAATTAGTGCTATAGGATTTCCGACTGAGCATGAGGTTATTGTCAAATGTGTCAAGGTACGACGTACCATAAAGTACAGTACACAACTTCGCGGTATGTGAAGGAACCACCAAATACCAGACACGTCCTGAATAGAGTATAGTGCACTCATATTTTGAATGTTTCCTCCACGTGAAGCCCAGACCAAATACCCCTTGCGGCCTCCGTCGTACTTTCGACTGTCCTCCTCTTAAGGAGGTTTTATCTTGGCAGCCGGAGCTGTCCTAACAGCAGTTGAACCTTTTGTTGGACGCCAGTGACTTCAAATCCGTTCAACGGAATGACCTTCTCGCGGTTGTTCACTGCGATAATTATTAGTGGTTACTGCCTTGCAAGCACGTAGTCCTGACTGACAGTAGAATCCACGAATTATGGTTTCCTTGAAGTTCCGTTGCCGCGCACGACAACTTTCAACGTGCGGGTTTGTGCGTGCAAGGTCCTCGAGGTGGTTCTTGATGTAAGTGCGTGTGTGTTGGCCGATGACGGCCACTTTTCACAGTACTCGAACACCAATTTGTTTTTCGTATCTGGGGAATGAAGGACACATGTCCGTTGGCAGGGCGAGACGCAAGGTGTGCTCGCAACAGCGGCCTCATCGACGGAGGAGGCATGGTGAGTGACGAGAGGCAGCCGCGCCCGGGAGTGTGGTTAGAAACAAGCTGTGAGCCGATAAGGCAACTCGTAGTGTACCCCGTAGAAAGGTCAGTGGCGGAGTCTGAATATAGTAAGAGTAGAGTTGAAGGGAAGTAAGCGGTGATAAGAGGTGATCAGAAACGCCCGTGGGTTGCTCACGGCTTGCACTCGACTGCTCGGATTTTTCAAGTGATCTCGCGGTGGACGCGTCTGACGGCATACACTCCCCCTCATTTGCCGCCAAAGACGCGTGAACACTGCAGTCTGTCAAAACATGGCTCGCACAACCCGCGCAACCAACGCGGCTCAGGATAAAGAAGACAACCACAAGACACACCGCCGCAGGCTCGCAAGGCTCAAACAAGAAGCGCAAGCGCACTTCAAAATGCTGGCGAAAAACCGGACCTGCCCGCGCAAAGCTCACGTCGGACGGAGGACGCGGTCAAGGAGGAAGATGTCCAGAGGTCCAGGAGCTCTCACCAGACGACACGGAAACACACGGATCTCGAGCCACCTAGCAGTGTGAAGGTCCCCTATCCGGGTGTAGAGGATGCTGAGAAGATCCTGGAGGTTCTTGAAACGTGCATGTGCCTACCATTACTGTCTTTCCATACCGCCCCTCAGTACGCTGTCTTTAGAATGACAGAGTGGACAGCACATGGGTCTTCTTGGACCGAATATTCCCGATTGTCCACGGAACCCAGCCGGAAGTTCAACTGCTGCTGCAGCTCAACACGGGCCACCCATTCTTACTCTTTCCGGTGCCTCTCCTCAAGTCCCCATCCAACTTTCTCTCTCCGTGTATTACTGCGTAAGCTGCCATGCCATTTCTCATTAGTTTCCGCTGCTGTAACACCCACTCTGTTCAGACCCGCGGTGTCATCATCTTTTCCCCAATATCCTCACATCCGCGGTCGATGTGCCATCCTGCGCCTGCGGCCGAACAACTACGCCTCTGCACTCTCTCACTCGTCGCTTCTTAGACACAGGCCTCATTACACTCTGCACCTTGTACCACTGACGTCGAGAGCCTCCTCGCCAGTCCCCTCGTAACCCAGAACGACGCCAACGGGGCAGAGTCGAAACCCACTCCTACACCCCCTGCGTCGCCCTCCGCTCCCAAAGAAAGCATGCGCTTGTACAACGGCTACCTACGGGGGACTACTGGTCCTCAACAAACTCCACGTATCCCTCGTTCTCCCTCTCGAGGGGAAAGACCTGAAAGCCATGGGAGCGGGATTCGCTGAGCTAGTGGCTATCTTCCCTTCTGCGCCTGTGTCGAACTATAAGCCGACTCTGGGAAGCTACATTGGGAAGCGACCACAGGTATTAGGGATATAGAACAGGAGGCAAGACGTCTATCATGTGGGAAGTTTCTTCGATTATGGACCCTTCGCTAGCTTTGCCCCGACTTTCGATCAGAGTGGTGTTGAAGTCGGTCAGAAAACTCTCAGCGAGGTAGCCTGGTACAAACAAAACTCGACAGTCGACGAGACCATCTCCTGAACCGCCAGAGGCAGCTCGAAAAAGCGACTGTCGGACATGCCAGGGGGGAGAGACAAGGGAGACTGCAGATGTTGCCCAAACTGCGTCGTCTCCGCATGAGAGGTATCGAGTGGTTCAGATATCGAGTCCAGTCTCGACGGGTTGTTATCCTCAGAGCAAGTGAGCAGTGTCAAGGAAGCCCTCGGGTCACTGGAATTAGAACAAGCCGTCGACGAGCTCTTACAGCGAAATGCTCGCGCTCTTACGAGACTGGAGCAGCTACAACGCAGAAAGACTTCTCCGAACGGATGGCTATAAGGATGTGGAGTTGGAGTCTGACGTGAGTGGAATACAGGTATGCCCTCAAGACTTTCTATTACTGCCAGTGGTTGCTGAATTAGATTTGTTAGCTCAAAGTATTCTCGACTCCCTTGCCCTCCTGGCGTCACTGCGACCGAGGACCTCGGACGACGCTGACCGTGCACCCTTGGTGCCCACCGCATCCGCCCTGCGTAAATTGCACCGCACAATCCCAACAGGATCCGCAACTGGCTGGTATGGCACTCTGCCAGAGGGAAGGACCACGGCTCTTCGCGACGATACTACCCTACATGTCAGGTCGGGGGTGGCAGCAGCAGCCCCTGCTCCTGCACCTTCCACACCCGCCACTCCGTCGACTCCAGCTGTCCAGAAACCTTCGGCAACACCATATAAACTACAACTATGCCCCCATAACGCTAACTCTCAATACCGGGCTAGTTATGGCACATATACTACGTGGTCAGACAAACTATTACCCCAACTATCAAACAGGCACAGCATCGTCCCATTTGACCCGAACCAGCAATACGGTTCCTCCTCAGGCGCACAGTCCTACCCGTAACTCCTCGTGGTATAACTACCAGCCAAACTCCACACGCAGTCGGGTCAGGGTCAACGCCACAAGCAACGCCAAACCTCCGCGGCACACTCTGGCTACGCCAGCTTCTTCGCAAACACACAACAGCCTCAACCGCAACGCGCTGTCGCGAACACTGTTCTTGCGGGCAAAGACGTACCAGAACAGCGGATGGTCTGCAGGCACAGTGATCTCCCTACGTCGCACCCTTACCTTCCCATTTGCGAACGACCGTGCAGACAAGTGCTCCGGGTACTCTCGCAGCCGGCTTCTGCGCGGACGAGTAATTACTCCCCGTATTACGCGGGATAACCAGGGTTCCCAGCCTGCAGCCCGGTGATCGAGGAGTGAGCACGATGAATGTGCTGTGTTTCCAGGTCTATTTTTTCCATTTATCTTTACGGTAAGTAATCGACGCCTGTATAATCTTAGCTCTTTCGTTGTGAACGTCGAGATGGGACGATCTGTTAGAGTAGAGCCGCCTTTTAAATTTGTACGTTACATTCGGCTTTCCATCTAGCTAGTCATGTCGCAGTGCAATGTCGGAGACTGTCTAGACCTTCCGAGTGTAGGGAAGCTAAACTTGGAGAGGCTGCACTGAAATTATATCCAGCTAGTCTCAAAACGATTCCGGGCACCCCTCAGGGTTTGTTGATTACCGCGTGGGGCTAACCTCGAGAGGATTATCCTGTCACTTAGTCGAACCCGTCTATCAACCACCAGAACGCAGATGCAGAGAGGTTCGATGCGGGGCAAAGACAGAATCGTGTGAACGATTTCTCTCTGAGAATCTGCCTTTTCAACGAGTCTATTGAATGTTGCAGTGTATTAGTAGGCGATCAGTGACATCATGGGAAGATCCAGACTCATTCCCGCGTAATTGTCGTGGTAGGTCTCGTACAAACGACTTACTAGTATTTCTACAGATCATGAGTACATACTAATATCGCGACGTGGCCATTGTTCCTCGGCCAACTCAAACCCGGACAGGTTTTTCAGGTTTCTTCCAATAACGGTGTCCATTGACAGCTTGCCCTCTCGCAATAAGCTTTCGAATGTCCTTCTCCTTTTGAAGTGTTTCGTCTAACCTCTCGCCCAAGCTTTGAAGCAGACTAAGTGTTCCCAGTGATTTTCCATTGCCTTGGGAAGCGACACGCGAACCTTCTCCATGATATCCAGGTACGCTCTGACGGTCCCCTGGAAAAGGTAGAGCATATCGAGAGAGCATATCAAGTAATCTATCACCGCGGTAGAGTCCAGTTATGAAAGGGCACATGTCGTGGACTAAGTACGTACAGCAATGATTCTCATCATCTATTGGGTAAAGCAGAGCCGCTTTCTTGTACGCCGCCCCTGACGATCGTGATAACAAGCCTCGGATAGCTTCTTTCTTTCTTTCTTGTCTAGACCTCTGCCAAGTCGCGGAAGTTTGAGCCCGAGCGTATCGCCATGCTAAATATCACGATTAGCACGGATAACCACGAGAATTGAGCTTGTCACTTACCACACCACGCGTAGCGCAGATTGCTGCCTGGTGGGGGTAGACAAAGAAGGAGAGAACGAAGACCTGGGCTCAGTCTTTATCGACGGTTCTTCAACTGGTCTACCAGCCTCGTGTGAGCTCCTCTTCGCAGCCCGTTGGCGGGGGGTTGTGGACGCTTTCCAAGGATGTGTTGCGTGGCGAATCTGTGCGAAGTAACACTATGGCTCCTCCGTGAGCAGCATAGGTGGACGGATAAAATCGTTCTGTTGTGTGCGTATAAACCATCATCAAGGTGCCTCGATATGAGGTTTTTTACGCCGAACCAGAACCGTGTCTGTAAAAATACTTAATCCTTAAACCAGTGCAGTTCCTCCGCAGGAACACAACACCTCTTTGCCAAACCCTACGTCCCCACTCGAGTACTTCAACTGTGCGGCTTGAGAAAGTCCAGAGCCGCAAATGGGTTGTGCAAAACGCTCTGCTCAAGTATGGCCCTCATAATCCACAAACTGCACGCTTTAGCAAGCAGTATAAGCCTCAGTATAAGCTGACACACACCGAAGGGTGGTAGCCAATGCGAGGCGAATAGAGTCCCAGCCGTGCTCCTTTTTGGCGTTTAAGTGCTTGTTCTTTGATGAACTTTGCATCGCTTGTGAACGGTGGCCATGCTCTATGCCTTTCGCCTCCATTTCAACTGGAATCCATATGAAAACGATAACAACGTCGTATGAAAAATAACAGCTCACTATGAATGATTATAGTTTTGTCTGAAACACATGAGATATCAATGTGAAAAACTCGTGGGTCTCTGATGATTCCATTTGTGAGAGCAGTCAAACCCTGTGTTGTCTAGTGGTGAGTATGACCCCCGATACACGCTCAGCAGATATTATTGAAACGTACACTTGTTGGCCCGGACTAATTGTGAATGAGCCTTTTCATTCGCTGGTATCTTCTTGACTTGGCTGACTGATGTCCAACCCCATGTTTGAACTCCTGCAAGGGATTACCTTCGGTATCCGTCTGGAGCAAATATAGAATGAGAAAAATCACGTACAACGGTATGCTTCGCTGATATAACCCAGGCCTGTTGGTAAACATCGTCATTGAATAATTAGTGCTAAATGAAGAGCGTAGAAGACCTACACTACTCGTCAAGTCGGCGATGTTCGTCGATCTGAATAGCCTTGCCCTCCATTTTTCTGAGCTCTTATCCACGCATGTTTGCCTGCGTACACTGGTCTGATATAATCGACGGAGGCCCTTCAGCTATTTCCCCCCGTGTCAATATCGCGTAATCCGTCTTCGCATTGTTTCTGCAGGCTGTGGTCTATGGCGTCCTTTGTGATACAGGAGGTAGTGATTCAAGAGCTTTTCCGTAAGCTCTTATGGAGTCATGACAACTTGTCCCATTTTCTGCGAACCATTTAGTTGTGCACGTGGAACTGCAGTGAAGTCCAAATACAATACCTTCAAAAGGAGGGCAGCCAGTCCGCGCCCATGCCTTTGTGTATTTGGGATCTAGCTCAACAGCCTACAATAGCAGGTAAAAGGCAAGATACATTAGCTCACGACCGATGGAAGTGTCTGCCACATACCTTTCTACAATCTGCGGCTGCATCCGCAAATCTGTGTCATCGGTGAATCGGAATGACCAGGTGGAGCACAGGCATACTTGTCCATAGCAAAAGAGTATGCTCCACGACGAATTTGCATACAGTACTGCGTTTTTCTCGGCCAAGTTGATTGCGGCCACTCGTATTTCGCGTGCGCGCGCGGGGATTAAGTAGTCTTTCGCAACGTAGAGAGCATTTGCCCATCGGTTTTCAGGGAAGCTGAATCAGCGACGAGAGCCTGCCAAAAAACTTCGCTGATGTTCCTGGGCTGCTGCACTTGCAATATAGATGTGCTTGATGAAAAGGAAGTTATTCACGGATGTTTGGCACGACAACGATATCGATTCGCGAGGTCCCTCGTGGGGTTAGGAGTAAACTGCGATTTGGTTAGCGCCTTCCCAGCTTCATCGGCCGGTGGCCATCAATTGCTTGAGAAAGGGTGTCTTTGAAAATTCCTAGACACAAAAAAATCCGAAACATCACCGTATAGCGTATATGGGTCCTGCCATAATGAGCTCATTAATCATCACAGTCCGATAGTAGATTCCTGAACACTATTCGCCGGCTATGCATAATAGACTGAGGCTGCGGCATTGGACACATATGCGGATCAGGCGCTTAACGCGCTAACTTATATCAACGCTGATCGACGCGACGCCGTTCAAGTGCAGGCAGACAGCGGACACATCTCCGCAAAGATCAGAGCTCTGGAACAGATGATAAAGATCAAAATCCAGCAGCGTAACGTACGAGGTAATATTCTTGTAAATCATTCTCATCGGCATAATATGCGAGGTTGAGATTGCATACTCGACAGTATACCTGGGGGTCATCCTTTCGGTCCTGTCGATTAGTGGTAGATCATCACGTGTGGTCACAAGTCCGTGAAGACGGAGGCTCGAACCTCCGGGACACTCTTTTTTAGCCGCGGGAAATGTGCATTACGTAAAACCATGCGGTCCGATACCAGAGAGCGAATCCACTCAGCAGCGCAGTGCTTCCGACTCGCAGATACCGAACGTTCAATCCCAGCTATCCATTCTCCACATACCACGCAACTCGTCTGGCACAACGATGCGACGATGCGGGC
Source organism: Phlebiopsis flavidoalba (assembly GCA_035772785.1). Classification (NCBI taxonomy): domain Eukaryota; kingdom Fungi; phylum Basidiomycota; class Agaricomycetes; order Polyporales; family Phanerochaetaceae; genus Phlebiopsis; species Phlebiopsis flavidoalba. Next base: position 672,436 of record JAOCPU010000009.1, on the reverse strand, counting down.
CCCCCCTCCAAACATAAACGCCTCACTTGCCGACAATTCCTCAGGAACTCGCCGAGCACATCTTGCAGTTCAGCACCCCCGACGACCTCGCGAATCTCGCGGCGACATGCCGGCGCATGCGCGACATCGTGTACAACGGCGACGACCAGGCCGTGTGGCGGATGGTCTACATGGCGTACCCCTTCGACGACCCCCGCCGCGCGCTCGGGAGCACGTACACCTCGAACGCCGACATCGACTGGCGGGGCATGACCCAGCGGCGCGTCGCGGCGACCAAGCTGATGCGCGCGAAAGCCAGCTCGCCCAACATCTCGCTCCGGGATGAGCCCAAGCCAGGGGACCCGCCCGCAGAGGACGCGAGGGGCGACGAGGCCCTGTGCCGCGCGCTCGAGACGCTCATCGCTGCCGTACGCAACGCGCCCGTGTGGGACGGGAGTGGCACGCCGGCGCCCTCGAGCGACCTGCAGTGGGTCGAGGCGACGCTCCTCGAGTCGCCGCTCTTCAAGCTCGTGGAGCGGCTCTACCTGCGCGGGACCGAGAGCGACTGGGACGCGCCCGACTGCGCGCGCCAGCTGCTGAGCCAGCTGCAGTGCTACCTCGCGCTGTCGCACGAGCCGGGGCGCAGCGCGGACAGCGTGCTGCACCTCCGCGCGCTGCGTACCGCGAGCCGGTGTGTCGTGTATGATCTGCGCAATTACCAAGCCGAGACGTGCTGGGGGCCGTACAATCTCGACGCGCGCGGACGTGTGCGGGTGAACTGGGAGCATGTGAAGCATCTCCAGGACGTGGTGCTCCTGAATCTGAGGGACCATCCTCCGAATTGGACAAAGGTCTGGCCCAAGTGGGGATTCGAAGCCACGCGAGCCTACTCTGCGCCGGGCGTGCAGGACAGGAAGCCGTGGGACTGGGCTGGTGTGGAAGGGAAGTGGCGGAGGGTAGTTTGTTTCATGGATTATAGGTTCGCGATGCAAATGCATTCCATGCTATATGGATGAACTGATATGGCTCCTCTAGAGATCTGTCTAGTGAGTCCTCCCGCAATAAACCCGCGACATTCACCTCATGTAATCTTGTGACAGCGTTCATGTACGTTCGAACTCGACGATTATCCAGTCTCACTCATTCTAGACTCAGTTACCTTCCAACCAGTCTCTCGAGTAAGACGGCCCCAGCACCCCAACTTCCGAAGACGACTTCACGAAGCGTGCGCCTCAGGAGCCGAGCTCCTCTACCGGCGACCCGCCGCCTCGCCCCCTCTATTGCGTGACGACTACGACGTGGGACCCGGCTACCAGCGATCCCACGTCGAGGGCGCGTCGGCGCGGGACCACAGCGGCGTGTCGCGCATCCGCGGCACGGTGCGCATGCTGCGCGAGGGCGCCGTGCGCTGGTCATTTGTGAGCACCTCCTCAAGGCCCTTCCTCCCCCCCTCCCCTCCGCCCTCCCTCCTATCCCTCTTCCCAGTATCCCCACCTTTGCGCCTCTTTGGACACGCGGACTGACCGCAGCATTTTTGGGGGCTGGTGTGGGTGGAGACGACCGAGGTTGAACGGCGTACTACGACGCGATCGTTAACCGCTGGAGCTGTTACCCCCCTCCCTCTCGCCGTCACCCTCCCGTGCCTGGTGCCCACCCCCCGATGTGTGCATGCGCGGATTCAGGCGTCGGACGGCGGTGCCGGCGTTGGCAATGTCGGGTCTGCGCTGGGCATCCGCGCGGGCGTGTGGCAACCGTGTCGCTTGAGCCTGACATGGGCGGGTGAAGTGTTACTGGATGTTATCCTATGTTTATGGGGTGATATGCTGACGCTGATCGCGTCTGTTGGTGGTCAGTTTGTGTAGCGCGAGGGTGGAGCGACCCTGCAGGGTCAGTTATAGTGTGTATTGTATGTGTCAGTCTCCGTCGCAGGGGGGGTCCGACGGTGGCAGGCGTGTATGGAAAACGGCCTGTTCTAGCATTCTACGGTCCGTTCTTGATGTGGGGAAGATGGGCATCCTGGCCAGCTGCCGACAGGTGAATGCGCTGCCGCATGGTGCTGGTCAGATGTTGCAAGCGAAGGTCGCGTGATGGGGGTAGGCCTACTCGCTCTCATCTCACGTTCCCTGGAGGCTTTTATAATCATCTTTCTGCAGACCTTTGCTTTGCTTCCCAGACTTTGGTGTGTGCGATGTGTACTGGTCACCACCAGTCTCTCGCACTTAGTACCACATATGGGAGGCAGTGCTAATTACAGAGTTTTCTCTCATCTACTCGACGCCTCATCGCCGATATCCCCTCATCATGCTGTACCGAAGCATCCCTCAGGCCTACACATCGCCAAAAACCATACAACCAGCATACTCTATCCTAATCAGAAAAATCACCAGCGCACGCTTTAAATACTACTGCCAAATCATTACATCCATAATGAAACATGAAACAGGAATCGTTAAAAACTGCTTGTGTGAAGATGATACGTCCCAGACGTGAGATACGATTACTATTATCCTTCTTCCTACACACCAGCATCGGCTTCACAGCCATCCTCCGCAGGCTTCTTTCTTCCGAACTCACCTAGAGCCCGTCTCGGCTGTCGCGTGCGCCATGATTCGGACAGCTGCGGAATCGTGCAGCCCGTTGGCGGTCGCATGTACTACCGCCCGCAAACGGCAGCGGGCGGCTGAGCGTCAGAGGAGGTACGTCGTCTCCGGAGGCGGACGCCTGCGCGCGCAATCGCGGGCGCGCGGGAAGCGGGCCGGGCGTCCCGATCGCGGTAAGTCGCGCCGGGCACTTCGACGTAGTCGGTGACCACGAACTCGCCGATCTACGTTCGGTGGTGAGTTGTATGCAGGGAGGGAGGGGGAGGGGGAGGGGGAGGGGGAGGGAAGACGCGCGCACCTGGGTGTCGTCCATGCCGAGCGCCTCCTCCTCGGGCGACGCGCGGAGGCGGAACAGCGGGAAGCGATCGAGCGCATTCGCTGAGCGCGGCGGTGACGACGAAACGTGTAGCCGGACCGTTCGCGGCAGATGTCACGCCGTAGCTGGGACTGTAGAGCTGACTGGTCAGTTGCGGGTAGAGCCACCCGCTGAGGCGGATGCGCGTCGACACGCTGTTCCGAGCGCGACGATTGGTCGCGTCTACAGTGCTGACGAAGAATGCACGCTGAAGAGTGAATCGCAGCCGAATTCGATCCCGGCACCCATTGCCGGTAGCTAGCGCGACCAAAAGGCTCACTGAGCTGCGTCGTCCCCCCCCCCCCCCCGATCCGGAGAATGAATGTTTCACTGTTGGAGTTGGGTGTGTAGAAATGGTCGTTAATGTGGTGAGGAGGGAGGCGAGCCGGCACGGCACTTGCTCATTGGTCCGGCGTAGTGGGACACGGCGCCCGACGAACTTCGGGACGACGGTCCACGGACGGGACGCCCCAGAAGGGACGGATGTGCTAGGCCGGACGTCGGCCGCGGTATGGCCGTCGGACAGAGGCCCGCTCGATGGTTAGCCGGAAGCACATGATAAGCCGGACATTTTTAGGAGTGGGAGAGCTTGCAGGTCATCGAACGGCACGACAGTCCGAGGATGAGCCACCCCACCACGAGGTGCCACCGCCGAATACGCGGCCGCGATCATCGAGTTCCACACACGCGAGCACGGCGCGCGCAGTGTTCGCGCCGAACGACGAGAGGCCCGCCGTGAAGCCGAAGCCAGCCGAGCCAGAGAGGAGTGACCCCCCTTGTCAAACGGTGCCCCATGCCGGACGAGCGAGACGGTTTGTTTGGCCGGCCGGAAGTTGAGCAGGCATCGCGCTATCCCGTCTGCGCGCCGGGCCGTCCGAGCACCCACGAGTACGCGATGCCCGCCGATGCCGCTGCCGATCTCTGACGGCATGGCCGCCGCCTGCGGGCGCCGCGCGGATGCAAGGTTTAGAGCAACGGGCATAAGTGGTACCGCTCCCAGGGGGGGGAGAGGACGGACCTGCGTAGTCGAGCACGCCCCACTTCAAAGGTACCCACAGCCGTTGGGCGCCCCAAGGCCCAGCAGGCGAGCGGCGGTGCAGTAGACGACGGGTCATCCAGAGGAAGCAGAAGACGAGCGCGGGGCATGACGCGGGCCGCGCTCGGCGAGGGCGCCGACGAGGATGGCGACGGTGACGCAGGCAAAACTCCATCTGGGTATTAGAAGCTGTAGATCAGCTCCGCGGGATGAGCGCACACGAGCACAGGGGCCTGGCGGGTCCGTGGCCCGAGTGTACGCAGGCCCTGGCATAGCGCAAACGTTTCGTTTTGGAGGTTGCCGATGGATCATGGCAGTTTACGTCGCGCGTTCGTGCGTGAAGGCGAAGCGAGTAGCCCCAGAAGTACCACTAGGAAGATGACGCAAGACCGGATTGCTCGAACATGCAGTCGACGGATATTCCAGATCGAGGTTGCCAGCGCTGCCTCTTTAGCGGCGCTTGGAAGACGACAAGGATCGGAGTAGAGAAAAAGAGCTAGGCGGAGGCGGGGCGGGTGGGGCGGGGGCGGGGCGCGCGCACGGAGACTCCGCGCACCCACCTCCCGCGCCATCGGGCTGGCCGGGGCGATCCTGCAATTGATGGGCAGGCGTGCGTACCTGATGCCAGGGACCATAGAAAGAGCACGAGCGCGCCGCATATGATGATAAAGGATATGTCGCCGCGAAGTCGAACCTTGCGGTGCAGTGAGAATAGCGCCGATAAGCACAGAGGGCTCTGCGAGACCACTTCAATCGTCGGCGACTCACTGGCTGGCAGTCGACAGCCCAAGGCCTCGACGTGCCAGGTTCTGCGGTAAGGGAGATTAGCAGGCGTGGCCAGAGCTATGGATGCCGGCAGACCCACACAGCAACCGCGCCCTCCGTCCAGGTGATTGGTCACCATGTCGCGCGTTTACACTCCCCGCCGCGTTGGCTCGCAGATGCAGAAAGAAGAGGAAGGCGAATGAAGCCTTTTAAAGAGGCGAGGGCCGCGGGCAGTGGGGCTGGTCCCTTGTGGCGGTTGGGGTAGCAGGGAGGGCCTAGTTTAAGCGTGAGAGACATATGAAAGAGCCAGGGCGGGGGTTGGAGGAGGAGAGGGGCCCCATAGGGGGAAGCAGGGGGAGGCAGTCGTTGCACGGGTGAACGCCACACGCGTCCAATCGGCGGGGAAGCATGAGCAGCCCACTCGCTCGGCTTGCCCTCCCATGTCCAGCCGCCGAGTTGCCCCCCTCGGACAACAATTGTCACCCGGCGTCACGCCCACGCCTGCCCAGCTATGCGCGTGCGACTGCCCCGGGGTTGACCACGCGTGGAGCCCGCCGTGACAGCATCAGACGCCGATCGCCAGCATCGGAAATCGGGACGGCTCTCGGATGGGCAAGGCTCGTGGGTTCGGCCCAGCACAACCCACCTGCACTGATATCCACGCTCTAGAAGCACCACGCTCTGCAGCCAGACTCCCTCAGGGCCGCCCCCAAGAACGGCGGATGTGAAAGATCTTTGCGCAGGCAGTCCCTTATCAGCAGTCGTGTGATGACCTCAGAGAGAAGAAACCATGCAGCTGCGGAAGCCCTTCCATCCCAAGCAAAAATTTCACCGTTACAGGCGACTCATCAGCATAGCCTCGAGGCTGCCGACAAATACTGCTCCCACAAAGGTCATCTGGGTCTGTCCGTCCTCAAACATACTCTTCCTAGAATAAACCTTTCTACGCCCTCAGCTTAGCCGATTTGACACGTTGGAGAACGAAGGCCCCCCGCCTTTGACATTTTGGCTCTCCTCTGTGTATTGTGATGTGAGCCTACCTTCGAAACTCAGTTAAAGACAACAGTTGCTTCACTGGTCCATCGCATTCTAGTCGACACTGCGAAGTGGTCGTTACCCGTCTCACTCATACAAAGCCTCGCACTTCTCCTCGACCCACGCCAAGGCGCAACCTTTGTCACACGCGATTGTACGCACTGCGTGCGATGCTACGCTGTCCAGGTGTCCATCAATCCGACGTTTTCGTTTGTCCTACGCTAAACTGTCCATTCCCGAAACGTTAACGATGTTACTCATGCTCAGCTGGTTCCATCCCTCACAGCCATACACAGACGCGTCTCCCTTCGACCGCCTTTGATGCTCCGCATGCTAAGCGCAGTAGGAGCAGGACGCGAAACAATCGTATGACCTCGATGGAGCCCGTCAGTTTCTCCAGCAACATGGACGCAACGGTGGACCCATTACCCCACGCCACCTCGTCAACGGGACCGGACGTGCACCGCGGATGCACAGTCCCACACGTACATCCTTCCATCGTCCTTCCAGGCGCACCGCTCCCCGGTCGCCCGCTACAGATTCAAAAGGAGGAGCGGACAAAGCCACGCTCCTGTTACCAGCCGTAACAGCTTCCAGCTATTTTCGGCGCCGACGTAACCGGACCACAAGTATCTCTGGAGGGCTCCCGGATCAGCCCTTGGTCGACCCCTACGAATGCCCGGTCTTGTTTCAGTAACAGGGCCGGACATCTCACTCATGTTCCCAAAACGTCAAAGCTTAGCTGTGCTCGATTGGGCTGGAAAAAAAATGGCCTTCCGCCCCCCGTCCTATGGCTCGAGGTACGTCCTTCGTCAGCGGGACTGCGGAGAAAAAGTTGTGATTTTGACTATACTGGATTTATGCGCTCTGCGTGTCCCCTCCCCCCCCTCCGCGGTACAGTTACTTCCATCACATTTTCTCCCACTAAATGCCGAGAATTACCCATTATAGGTACACAATCTCTGCCATTATGAACCCGACGGGCGAAGAATGGGTTGCGCAGGCTGATAAAGTCTCTGCCAGAGCGGGTCCCCCCCCTCAAGGTGAGTTTCAAAAAGTACCACAGACCACTAGAATCCAGCAAGAGTGTTCCTCACAACCTTACACTTCCTATCAGGAACACCTCACCCCCTAACCATCATAGCGGAACAGCACATTACACAGCAGTCCGGACAAATACATCTTAAGCAAGCGCTGGTATTACGCTCTCCTACCACGCAAAACCCTTCGTCCCACGCCGAGTCTCTATTTTTCCACGCAGCCGTCACGTGACCAGAGAGGAGAAACTCACAAATGTGACTCCCCCCAATAGGCAGATTCACCAAAGCGATCCCGCCAAGACTAAACTATGGTGGGCTTCTTAAACCACACCCAGGGGAAAAGTTGCGCATGTATGAATAGCTTTTGCTAGAAGAAAGAAAGCGACTGGCTGAAGGGAAAGAATCCAAAGGACACAGCGACTTTGACAAACCAACCAGTGTATGTGCCCACGATAGCATATATGCCATAACCGTATCGCTGACGGCGCGAATTAGACTCACCGCTGAACATGGACGGCGATCGCCGTAAAGGCTTCTTTATCACCAACTATAGTACAGCTTATTGCTGAAAACATTTTGGTTAGTATTGGCAAAAGGGCCTCGATGCATTTGTGCGCGACTTTGAAGATGCCAAGACACATCCGGTCCGTGAGCAGCGATGGACATTCGACGACAAGAACTTCAACAAGGATATGGTGTGTGTATTCGGCTACGGATGGTATATATACCAAGGACTCCATTTTTTGAAAAGCCCCTCCATTGGCCTGGCGGAAGGCATCATCCGAGACCCGCGCGTATTCTATTGCGACATTGTGAAGACTTTGCCAATAAACTGAGCGACAGAGGTGAGCGCGCGCGTTTCGCCGTGCGTATTTTAGGCTGAGCTCGGCTGCACCGAGTGGACATACGAGGCGCGACAATGGAACGTCAATCAACCTCATGGCTGGAATGACGATCCCGAGTATATGATCTCAGGAGGTCCGTGAATCTCCGCTCGCGGACGAAAGCAACATGGGGGACGTCGCCCGGCCTTGGCTCGGACTCTGGGTCCGGTTCGTCCTCATAGCCACCTCGGATCCAGATTTCTCACAAGCTAACACCTGGCAACAGACACAAAATCGTCAGACACGGCCTTCTCCGACGACGAAAACAGCGCTACACCCCCGGACAGCCTCTCTACAAGACTACCGAGACGACCGCGCTACGCATCATTCGATGGGTTTGCAAACCACGGTCACCCACTCCGGCGTCCGCCGCCAAGTACAGCCGGGGCCCGTCTTCCGCCCTATGGTTACGCCAACAACATCAAGCTGCTCAAGAAGCCGACAGCCTCATCCGCGTGCGCCCCCCATCCCTCTCTCCCCTCCCTCAAATTACTGACCCGAGTCCCCCCGCAGCTGTGCATCGCGCACCTCGGCACCGGGCAACCCATACCAGCCGTCGAACGCTTCCTCGCACGCACTCGCAGGGCGCCGCGTGTGTGCGTACAACAGGCGCAAGGGGGCCGCCACCCCCAGCCATCGTCCGATCCCGCCTCGGGGGTCACGGCGCTCGCGTTCGGGTGCTTACACCAAGGGGGCTTGTGCGCTCGCGTGCGTCTTCTTTCACCCCGCTTCCGCCATACGTGTGTGTGCTGATGGTGCGAAATGTGCGATTGGGATTTTCGTACCATCGGTTCTTTGTGCGATGACGGGCCGGTCGCAGCGCGGGCGGGCCTGCGGGGCCGTGCGGCGCGTGCCCTAGATGTAGCGCACTACGCGAAGAGCGTGCGGACGCGTACGAGGCCGGTGGGGCCGCGGGGGGATGGAGTTCCCCAGCGGACGACGATACCACGTCTGTGCGTCCCCCCCTCTCCCCTCCCCCCCTTACGTACACTGATAAGGAGGTAGGGTAAGAACAATCAACTGCGCGCTGGAGATGTCGCCTCCGCTGTGCGTGCCGCGCGTGGTGACGGCGGTGGACTCGTAGCTCGGTGCGATGAGATCCGGACGAGTGTCCGTGCCGCGCATGCGGCGCGTGTTGGGCGTATTCGGCGCTGTGTGCAGGCGGGGCGGGGACGTGAAGCTGCGGTGCGGGAGGCGGTGGAGCTCGAAGGTGGCGGGAGCGGACTCCGGGTATGTGCATCAGGGAGGGGACGCTGGCGGTCGAGAAGTCGATGTGCCGGCGGGTCTGATGTGTGGACGTTTTGAGGTGTGGCGGACCGCTGTTTGAGTGAATCATGTAGAGAAATGTGAAGAGCAGCGTATGTATTTTACACAGTAAACTTTGGTGAACTTTCCGGTCATAGAAATCGAGGATCACATGCAGACGCGTCACTTTTCGACCCTCTTTAATTTCTCGACACCGCAAACACGCGTACCGTCACGAGCCTGTGAGCAAAAAAGGCCGCGACATCTTGTGCCGGCTGCGTCATTACTCTCGGTCGGTACAAATACGGCGCCAAATTGACCATGGGACCATTTTTGAGGCAGAGTATTTTGTAGGGAGTCAAATGCGAGATTGAAAGACGATAGAGAAAGATGATTGTTGTGGAAACCGGAAGAGACTTTCTTGGTTGTGTTGCGTGACGGAGTCACGAGGAGTGGGATTCGTGATGGGCCTGAATGCCTTAAGCGGCGCGAGCTGCCACTCTTGCCAGAGCGTCCTGCGTCCGACGCGTCACCCCAAGGTTGTTTCAATCCGGCACCAAGGGACGACTACCAGCCGACAATCAGTAGTCATGTCGGACGAGGGTACGCTGAACGGGCCTGTTGAAACGCAAGGAGGAAGGCAACGCGCCTGTACGCGAACAAGAGGATTCAAGGCCGCGCGGAGGATAAATACACGCAGAGGCCATCGAGCTCGACTGCAACAACGCAACATTTTACTCGAACCTGCGCCGCCGCATGCTTGCTGGCTATGGTCTAGTGTAGGCAGCGTCTTGATATGGTTAATGCGGCCCTTTTTTATTGGAGGGCTTGTAAACGGTACCATGAGGCCGTAGAGGACTGCCAAGAAGGTGCCGCACGGATTGTGTCACGACGTGGTCACGTGACACTGATCGAGGCCGATTTTTTTTATCCTAACGGCTGTGTTGAGCTGGATCCTGGACTATGCGAGAGCACACGTGCGGCTCGGAACGGCGTTGAGGGTAAGCTATGGGTTCCCCTTCATGCCGATTCACGGTTAATCTGAGTTTTGCAAGGGTGCCGGTAAGAAGGAGGAGAGTATCACGGCATATCTTGAGGCCCTTTATCTCCTGCCATACGAGAATCTCAACCACGCGGAGAAAGAGCTCAAACAACAATGCATGGCGGGGCTGCAGGACTCTCTATACGATGCAAGAGCAGATTCGAATAGAGGGAGAACACAAGACGAAGAAAATGCCTTGGGTGATGGCTGCGAAGGTAAAGAGCGAGATTAAAGGGCCGAGCAGTGTGAGTGCAATGTCCTCCCACCTACGCTGGGATGATTGGCTGAGCGTGGCCACAGGGCGGCAGTTTTTGCTGCTTGCAGACAAGGTGTTCGGTCTTTCCTGTACGCACATCAATTCAACTCTCATGACGTCCGCGTAGAAGTACCAACGGGCATTCATTGCCCTGCGGGCAGTACGTCGAACAGGTCACCGCTGCCGGATGGCATGTCACCTCGAATACGTTGGAGTGAACGTGAGGTGTGTTTGGGATGGATGAACACAACCCTCTTGCTTTGCGCTCATCCGCTGCCTAGGCCCTCGGGCATTTGGCTGAGGCGATTCTGATTGATCGCCGAGCATTTCGAATTGAAAGGCAAGATTTACTCAGGAAGCTAGAATACATAAAGTAAGTGAGCAGTCCTTGTTCGAAACAGTTTGGATTAATGCCAATCGTCAACAGTCTATGCCCATATAGCGCTCCTTGGTGGCCGGACAGGACTCTGACTCTGTGATAGCAGATGCCTCTAAAACATGGTCTTTCTCTCTATTTTTTTCAGGTTCTTTCAGGAACAGCATGGATGGGATGCTGTACGATCTGCTCTTACGATCAAACTTCAGTAAAGCCAGTCATACTGTGGGTCCATGACTTCACTCTAACTCCTGACATCTGAAAGCTGTATGGTCCTCTGTGCGTACATCCTTAAAGGGATAGCTGGAGAGAGCTCCGAGGCTGTCGGATTTTACGACGAAGCTATAAAAGTGCTTGAGTGGGGGCGAGTCAGGCAGGATATTTCCCAAGGAGCAGCGTGGCGCGATATTCGAGGACACATTCGTCATAGGTGTGAAATGCCTACGCCTCGAGTGTTACACAAAAGTATGTTGCTATTGACTGGCAGAACCCCTTACTGAAGGGCAATCTTTGCTTCAGGCCAATGAGGCCGACCCATCGAAGTATCCTATAACGAATCTCTGGGAATATTGCCAGGATGTAATTCGTGATGTTCAAGCTGCTCGTGAACACCATCTCTCCCCCGAACACAATCCTGGTCTCTATCTAGCCCACTATCTCTACCCGAAGCGGAAGCCCTCGCGTAAGTGCCTCAATTGCACTCATTAAAAAAGAGTATCAATGTGATACGTTTATCTCTCAGTTTGTGCGCGGTACACCCCACCGCGAGCTCGGAAAGGTATCTCTTAAGGGGCAGGAATATGGACACAGTAATGGGGGCGGGCTGTTCGTTATTTGAGGAGGCGCCGCTAAATACTACCAGCTCGCGGCTGAGAAGTACCCCCAAGACGAGGAGAACCACGTCCTGTGAGTGGTGATCATGAACTGACTTTATAGCTCCTCACTGCAAAGAACACTGGTAGATTATCTCTCTTGTGCATATGACATGCTCACGTTCCGAGGTGGATACAAGGTGATAGGCTGTACTCCAAATTGCAGAGAAGGTCCGTGCAGCCATAGCCAAAGATGCTGAAGATTTTGGCAATGGTCTGTCATGGCAACTGTGAGGGATGCCTCAGTTCGCCGTGTCTTGACTGCAGAGGAGGATCTCCAGCGAGGCCTCAAAGATGGAAGGTTGCCAGAAGACGGCTTTGTGAATTCCCTCTATCAGCCATCCCTAAGCCGTAACCCCCTTGACGCTTTGTTGGATGGACTGGTCGCAGTTCCCGTGCTACGATGGCACCTCACAAGCCTCAACCCCAAGCGCGAGTTCGGCCGCCAACCACAGCCCGTCACGCCGGAAGGACGTTGAACGGGCAAACCAAAGGAAGACGGAAGGCAACGCGCTGTACCTGAGAAAGAACTACAAAGCTGCGCAAGCCAAATATACGGAGGCCATCGTGTTAAACCCAAGCAACCCGGTACTGTACTCGAACCGCGCTGCGTGCTTCTTAGCTACGTCCAAGTAGGTATCATCTTTACTCTATCTCCACATTATGGCTTTTTGACAGAGGACTTGTAGGTTTCACGACGCCGTAGCGGATTGTAAGGAGGTGCGCTCAACTTTGATCGAATGAGGTTGAAACTGACCGTGCGATTCTTAGACGTTAGGCTACTGAGCTTTGACCCTACGTTTGTCAGAGCGTGGGTCCGGCTCGGAACGGCTCTGAAGGTGAGTTATGGCACATTCGAGCCGATAGTAGACGGTTGACTCGGTATACGGAAGGGCGCCGGCAAAAAGGAGGAGAGCGTGGAGGCTTATCGCCATGCTATCAGTCTTTTGCCCCGCGAGAACCTCTCAGACGGGGAGATTGATCTCAAAAGCCAGTGCGAGGCGGGCCTGAATGCCCTCAGCAAGATCGAAGACAAGCCAAAGTTTGCGACCGCGAAGAAGAAGCCTTGGGTGAGAGCTGAAGAGATCAAACACGAGATAATGGGACCAAGCAGCGTGAGTGCGGCGCCGATTCGTCAACGTGATGTTTTACTGAGTCGGTATGATCTCAGGCAGCAGTTTTGATATTCGCAGAGGAGGTGTGGTCTTCCGCACCCGAAAATGCATCAAACACTCATCATAATCCCACTCAGGAGTTTCAAAAGGCGGTCAACACAATCAAATACGCCAGACATTTGCCTGCCGTCGGATCAGACCAGCCCAGGTTTTTTTGGAGGAACCGAGGTCTGTTAGTACTAGACCCCCCTCCTGGCCTGGACTTATCCGCTGCATAGGGTCTCGAGAACCTGTCCAACTCGCTTATTACCGATAACCGCGTGTTCCGCATTGAAACTGACGACTTTCTTGCGAAGCTTACTTTACAACGTGAGCAGTCCTATTTCTATCGGACCAGCGCGGTAGTTGAACTTCAAGTGGCGCCAATGGTCAACAGTCGAAACGGAGGCAGCTCATCACGACGCATTCAAGGACGCCTTTACAGCGGAATATGCGATAGCCGAAGCCACAAAAATGAAGCAGCAGCGTGGTGGAATGGTGTACGACCTGCTCTCTCCGTTACAATTCGGTAAGTTGGTTTGAACTACGGGCATCTCTAACGACTTCTGATTCTTGCAAGCGGCTGGATTATATATGCATACGTTTTCAACGGACTTGCTGGAGAATACTCTGAGGCTCTCGAGTTGTATGACGAAATTATAAAGGTGCTCCAGTGGGGACGAGAAGTCTGGCGGGATGTCCCGAAGACACAGCGTGGCGCGATATTCGAGGAGACATTTGTTATAGGCCTGAGGTGCCTACGCCTCGACTGCTATGCGAAAGTGCGTAGCTAAGTATTAGATGACACAAACCCGTATTGACTGACAATTTCTGCCTCAGGCAAGTATGGCCGATCCGGCAAAGTATCCCATAACGAATATTTTGGAAGACTGTTCCGCCGTAATCTCTGATGTCCGCGCTGCTCGTCCAAAGCACGACGGAAGACTTCATCCCGGATTCTATCTTGCTCATTATATCTATCCTGATGCGAAAGCCATGGCGTAAAGTAATTTAATTGCGCTCGACAAACAATACCATGACCAGAGCATCCATTTTGTTCAGATTGAGCGCGATGCATTACCGCGAGCTCGGAAAGGCTTCCATGAGGGAGCCGAATAGGGACAAAAATGCAGAAGCCGCTATGTATCTCGAGATGGCTGTAGAATACTACAAGGTCGCTGCTAAGATCTATCCTCAGGATGACGAGAACCACGTCTGTGAGTGATCGCTATATATTTAAAGTCTATATAATCTCATAATTATTGTCAACCCTAGACTACCTTTGTTGCGCGTATGACACACTAAATTTGCGGGGTGGACCCAGGGTGGGAGACGTACTCACGATTGCGGAGGGCGTTCGTGCGGCTATGCCGAGCATGCTGAAGATTTGGCAATGGTCGACCCTCGCGCCAGAAAGGGATGCCGCAATCCAACGTGTCTTGACCGCAGAGAAATACCTGCGACAGGCGCTCAAAGATGGAAAAGCAACGGAAGATAGCTCGTTGACTCTTTTTGTGCCGGGAAGAAGACCCTAATTTATACGGTACTATAGCTCAACGTCTGAAAGGACTGGAATTGTAATTTCACCTTGCTCTCATCAAACACAATGACAGCTTTCTGGTACAGTAGTACACTACATACTGTGATACGATGGCTTCCAGTTCACGCATGGTGTATTGACTCTAGCAGTACTTGTATCAAAAATTCAAGATTAGCTAAATATGAGCCACGATCTCGTCAGGAAGGATAAGAGGGTTCAGGCTCGGTTCAGGCCACAGCTGCCGTCGGAAGTTGAGCAAATTGCAGCGAGCTCAGCATCACAAAGCAACTGGCAAGGGTAATGTAACAAGTGTCTGTGTAGGCACAATAATATAATCTGATGCGATAATCCGACTCTTATGATGTGGGCATTCGGATTACAGACTCCTCGCTCGTGTGGAAAGCGACGATCACGTGTATGAGTCACGTAGACGCGTCTTAGTACGTGTCTCAAAAACTCTTTCGAGCACACGTCGTCGTGGTTGTGTCAGAGGAAAATGGCCCTTGCCGAAACCGTGCACGGCCCGTACGGCGTCACTATCAGTTAAGGCGCAAGTTCAAATTAGTGTCTTTTTTTTCTTGTATTACTAAGCCCTACCTGAATATTGAATGCTGGTTGGTGACACCGCCGTCCTCGGAGTCGGCCGTGCTGTCTGTGAGAAGGACCATACAAGTGCTTTCGCCTGGGAGCTGACATGCCACCCGAGTCGTGGTCACGCACTCGTATTAACCCGACACTGGCGCGGAGACCATGTCATTGCAGGCAGGGCCTTAGGATCCGTCCCTACGTCTTCACCTTATTTCAGGCCCAGTTGGTGTGTGTTCAAACAAATACTTTGACTCGGAGTCGTATGCAAGTCAGAGTGACGACGCGATGAATTCCGAGTTTCAAAGAGAACTATAATACATGTGATTTATGGCAGTTACAATGACGAGGACGCATCACATAACGCGGTGCTAGTGACAGCTTTTCAGCGTATGCAGATACCAAGAGGATCACAAATGCGTACCATGTTCAGATTGAGGGATCGACCGTGGCGAAGGTGAAAGGAGGTACACCCTGCTTGTCCATGGTAGCCATCCAAACCTCTTGCAGCCTCTCGCACTTGATCCCACGAGTGCTTAATGGTGGCTGCATCGTCCGCTGTGACAGGAATTTTGTCGAAGGAATCGATTTGGCCGAGTACATCCTCTAGCTGTGTGTGTGCATGTCACCAATGTTTCTTGCCAGTCCGTTGACTGCCTCGACGACTCCGCTGAAAGGCGACCTGGACGGTCTTGAGCGCAGCGACACCTTCACGAAGGATCTTCTGTGCAGCTTCGAGGCCTTCGACGAGCTTGACAAGGTCTGCGGGAGAGAATGAGTCGAGAACGAGCTTGATCGAAGCCGAGGTCACGTTGGCAGTGAGACCAAGCCGGGTGGCAGTTGCAACTAAGGCAGATGTGGAGCCCACAACGCCAGAAGTGATCAGGACGCGAGCACTGGCAAAGACAAGAGAAATGGTTTATCAGAGATGGCTCGAAGGGTTTTCTCGCGATGTTCGGCATCCAGGATGGCGATGTCTTTCACCCAAGGTGCTGATTGACTTCAGGTTCTTCTCGATAATTCTCGTCGATGATAGAGAGGAGCAGGTCGAGCTTCCTCGAAGCGTCTCCAAAAAGAGTGCCGTTTCTTCTTCGCATAGATTGCACCACCGTATAGAGGTATCGTTCGGGGGTCAGTGTATGCAGGGTGCTCAAGGGAACGTTTGCCGCTGGCTACGTCCTGGACGTGAGCACCTTGCAAGATAGAGAACTCCGCGAGCCTCTCAATCGCCCTCGTATTCGGTCGCGATCATTCTGTACGAACTCGGTGTGAAGGCTAGTGACGACGTCGAGGAGAGTGTTTGCGCTGGACAACCGCCCCGCAGACCAGTACCCAATGATGTCGGCAAAGAGAGGGGATTGGGTAAGCTGACGAAGGCAGTCGAACGTTTCGCGTGCGCTCTTGGTCTGAGCAGAGATACCCTGAGCTAGGCTGGCGTTGGATCGGAGTGCGGCGACGACCAGGTGGTCATGTCCAAGGGTGGTATTATCGTCAGGAATGGAAGGGCTGCTCTGGGGGTCGTTTTGCCAGAGACGTACGGTCGCGATCCCAAGATGTCAAGGACAGTCTGTGAATCGCGTGTGATTTCGTCCCATTCCATTTCCAGCAGCTCGCGATAGAGGATAGGATCACCAATGAGCTGTCCCCACATACCAGTCAGCGTATTGTAGATGGAACACCCAGATTTTCCTTACCGCTGACCGAGTCTGGGTCATCTCTTGCCACGTCAAGACATCGCCTTGGAACCCGATGGGCCGCTGGACTGAAGCTGGCGATAATGAGCGATGTTTCTTCGTTAAGCTCGTTGACGCGTTTTCAGCGAGCCGCGCAAACAATCTTCCGCTCTGTGCTGCTCTTGCCAGCGAATGACGGTGGAGTGCCCCGCCAAGGTAGATATACCACGGAATGGAGATGTTGTTTATCTCCTGCTCTGCGCGTCGTTTGTCATCGTTCCTGGGCAATCTGATCCTGGCACTCGCGAATTCTGCGATCGAGGGCGAGCCCTGACCCCGAAGCTGTATAATCGCGAGCCTGGTTCGTGAAATCGGCGAACTTGTTGTTCGCCAGAGCAGCTTTGCGCATAGCCGTCTCCTGCAAGCAAGCCTCGATAGCCTCCATCTGCTTCCTCTGAAACCGAGCCCTCTCAGCTGTCCCAGTGGGAAGAACAGGGAATTGGTTGTGTCCAGCCTTGGATGGTATCGCCAAGCGCAATGATGTCCCCGCAGCATGCCCTCCAGTAACATAAGGACGAACTTCGTTCAGTGTGCTGTCCATGTCATCAGCACTCCGTGCGATGGCCCTCTCGGTCTGGTTGTTAGAGGTACGAAGAAAAGACGGGTAGGTAGGTTGACAGCGCGTGTGAAGGCACGGTTGTTTTGGAATACGGATGAGCTGTTCCCGAGGGCTGGCACGGTCGAACCATCGCCCAGAAGCGACGACAGCCTTATGAGAGTCGGAAAGATGGTGGGAAGTATGCAAGAGTCGCCTGCTTCATAGCCTTCTCGTACGCAATCTCATCGCGAACTCGCAAAGCACTGCAGGCTTCGGCAAGGAGCACATCTACCTGGTCGCGTCGATTGAGCTGGGTGTGCCAGCGGAAGGCTGAGGAGGAGGGTGGTCGAGGAGTCTGGTGGGGATTTGGATACCCTGGCGATTCAAGACGTCAAGGTAATGTTTTGGACAGGCCAAGGTAAGCTCTGTGGTCCCATGGCCAGCGAAGCCTCGAGGCTGCTTGTACTGTACAGCATCTCGGTGCCAATGATAACGGCCGTGGCATCGTCTATGGCCTTGATCGCAGAGGCGTCCGTTTGCCATACGGCCCCCAGAACTCGTTGAGTGTCCCATAAAAGCTCGTCGAGCTCGGAGAATGATGCTGCGATGATACTGAGTTGCTCTATAGCGGTTGTTGACATCGCGAAATCTGCGCCTCCGTGTTGGCTATCTCGGCAGCTAGCTGTGTCATCCCGTATTCCGAAAACAATGGCTGACACTAAACCCCCAACGAAGAGGAGAGACCTGCTGCAATGATGACCTTTGGTTGGGAGAAAACGAAGCCTACCTACGACAGCTAAGGCGATACCTACATTGCGTACACAGGTCAATGACTGAGAACACTAATACGAGTGGAACATACCTAATAACATCCCAGCAATACTTCCCCAAAATGCAGCCTTGAGCTGAGACATCTCCTCCTTCTGAGAGTTGAGAGTCGCCTGCAACCCAACGAGCTTATCCTTCAGGAGGACAAGCTGCTGTTCTAGGTCAATCCGCGGACACATCACGTAGTTGTAGGGTCATGACGTTGACACTGTCCTGAGCCCCAGAAATGTTGCCCAGAGACAAGGACCTAGCACGGATGGCGACAATACATGGACCACCGTGCTAGAGCGTGCGATATAAAGCCTCGCGCCGTCTGTTATGGACGAGTCTCCTCTGTTCTGCCGTGGTAGCTTTCCTGGAAGTCCTGGGCAAGCCACTTTATGGTTGCTGTCTTTGAGCCAAAACTGATGGGTGATACCAAAAGCGCGAATGATGGTTGACGACGGGGGTAGACAGAGGTCTGGACGGGTCAATGTATCGGTTCTACGCAAAGTTGTTTGTTTGAGGGATGGTTCATGTCGAGAAAGGACACCAGGCCGAGGCTACGCCAAGGTTCGTCAACGCCGTCCACACGGATCCAGCGCGCAGAAGCGCACTTCAGTGTGGCGTCATCAGAAGTGCCAGAAGGATGTGGCCTGGACAACGCGACAGCCAAAGGTATCCATCTGAGCGAGACAAGGCCAACGAGGCCAGAGTCGTCGTAAGGCAGTGAACTCCGGTGACAGCGGGAGTGATTGGAATTTGATCTGTAGACGGTGTATGTGTTGCGCCGTTCCAGTCAGGAACGATGTGTTCCAAGTGTTCGACTGGTTGTCTGTGCCGATGATACGAAACCATCCCCTTGCAGTACGCGAGACTTGATTAAAACGAGGGTGAAGTCGAGGAGAATTAGTTGTGAAGTGGTGACATCTGCAATTTTGCGTACGTCCGTTATTGGGGCGAAAGGGTGTCATTGGTCAGATACGTAAAGATCACCAATTGGATGCGAGGATGACCGAGCTCGAAGGCGATTTGCTGTACTGTCCGCACTGAGTACCGTGAAAGGAACGACAACCCCAAGATTGTTCACAGGTAACACAGCGTTGCGACGAAGGTCCAATCCCTGACGTACATGCCCTGGCCAGTTGTTAACCGCGCCTTTCAGAACCCGCCAGATCCCGCTGTTGCGATGTGCTCCTTTCTCCAGACGGATCTCCCGACAGACAGATAGAAGTCGCCCTTGTAGGGGAATATGTGCGCAACATTCGCCCCCCCCCCCGAGCGCTGGGAGAGGCATCCGAAGGGAGGGGTCCCCGAGAAGAGTCTCCTGACACTGGTAGGAAAATCCTCGGCGTAGCCAGTTCGAAGACGATTTTGGTATCGATGTACATGATGTGCTTCTTCCCTTCAGACCGACCGAACCACAGGGACGGTATTTCAAGGTGGCGTTGTGTAGTCTTGGAGGTACGGCAAAACGCTATAGTTGAAATTAGCATTGAGAGGGCGCTCCGCATCTGTTAACTCAACTAAGACTTCATCCCTGAACCTGTCAATAGTATGGGGCGTTTGAATCGCGCTTTCTTAGCCATCTCCTCGAGGGACTTACGCCCAGTATTAGGTATCTGAGTACCAGGCTCCAAGCCGTCAGCGTTGAAGCCTTTTTCCACGACACTGTCGAGCGCAGGGTCCCTGGCCCTGCTAAGCCAGTTGGTAGCGTCCTAGTCGGGCAGGAGCAATGTCTTCATGTCTAATGGACCTCGAAAGCATTCTTGGGCGCTTTTTTGCTTTCTCCGGGGCGAGCTGGCATTTTGGAGGATTGTTTCTGCTAGAGCGGCCACAAGGGTCTGATCCACCGCAGACATGCATGAGAGCCAGAACTCCACGCAGCCTCCAATGTTGTGTCTGTACAGTGATAATGCAGTAAAGTCATAGGACAAACCTCACCTTAGCCTGAAGCGACTTGTCCTTCCGACCAACCTCTTCGGGCGTTAGTGGCGAACAGTGGAAGGGGTCCGATAGAGCTTTTCGCGTAACATGCGCGAAGCGTAGTCGCACATCTTGCGGCGTCGCACAGATTCGGCGAGCTGGATAAAGCGTGACTAATCGAAATAATTGAAACTTGAGCTGAGGTTTGCTACGATGTGGTCTCTGGGTAGATGGGGGGAGATGAGTTTGTTAGACAACTCCTTTCAATCAGACAAGCTTTATAAAGCGATTACATCAGCGTGTCTACAGAGTCTGAAATTGGACAAGAACGACTGTGTCAACACTTACATCCACTTGCATGTCATGCACGAGTGGACTCCCCCTAAAGCCCATTTACAAAAACAGCCTCCGCTGTGGCCATCACTCGAAAGGCGACTTCTCTAACACGAAGTCACATCTGTGAGTCATTTCCCTCGTTGAACTGTGTCAGATTAAGATGACGCTTAACGTTCGACGAAAAGAGCGTGTAGTAGGTCGCAGTTGTTCACGAATCCGACGATTTCTTGGGGATATTCTTCGAGCGACGATCGCATGTGACGTGCTAGGCTGTTGTTAGATACTTTGCGTAGCTGAAACAATGTTGAAATGGATCTCTTACCAGCTCGTTATTAGGTGGGCCTGCAATGCGTCACATGGTGGAGACGTAGTCATTGGATTGGCACCAAAGGTCCTGACAGTGTGTATGGCGTGTTATGATGTTGGGGCGAATGTGGCACTCGATACGAGCACATCGCGGAATAGACATCAGCGCCACAAAGATGCGGTGTTAGCAAGTCTTCATACAAGTGTGCAGTATGACCAGTGTTAGTACGACATGCCCAAAAGATGTAGATGAGGGGAAGGTGACACCTAGGACTGGGGGAGTAGATATCTTCCCAGAGATACCATGAATGGACAAGTTCTTATACGGTAGATTATTAGCTAGAGACCACAAAGACGATAAACAACTTACTACAGACGAGCACCTAGGTAGTCTTAGGGACATTATCAGAATGCTGGGTTTGTCTAGCCCAGCCCGGCCCGGCCCGTACCTGTCTCATTTAGGAAATGGCGCCGCCCGCATTGCGGAGGCAAGCGGACGGGGCCCGGGGTTGGTCGACGCGTCTTTCACTTAACTCTAGCAGCATATCAAATTGAAGATTAGCGAAACTTGAGCTTGAAGCTTGAAAGACTTGAACTACGATCTTCGCTTGAGAAGAGGGGTCACCCCACCTGCCGTTGGAAGTTTGAGCAAATTGCAGCGAACCCATACAACACAAAGCAATCGGAGGGTACTTAATGTGACTTTCTGTGTAGACACAATGATAGAATCTGAGGCGATAATCCTCTTATTGAGGCAGGATAATAGACTCTCTCGTGGGTGGAAAAGCGAAATCACATGTGACGCGACGCGACGTAATCACCTCGATCTCACATCAATCAATCCTTGTAAGCACGCCATAGTCGCCCGGATCTCGCATCTAGCGAGCATGGATTTGGTAAAGGGTCTGCGACTACAGTTGCGGACAAGCAAACTCGACCGATTTGGCGCCGCCCAAAGGTCGAATTTTGTAGGCGACCAAATTCATCCCGAAGTCTATTAAACAGTCATAGACGTGTTTTTTGGAGCATAGAGGAGTAGTTTGGCACGAGCAGTATTTTCGATATCTGTACTTTTACCAAAAAAGGTCCGAAAATTTGGCCGGCACCTAAATATTGGGAATTAATTCGCGGAGAAATGCGCAAAATAATCTACTCGTGAATTGATGGATGAATTCGATTTAAAACAAAGAATTCCGTCATGTATGAGGCGCCTAAATGGTGACGGATTTTTGGCTGTTTTTGGCAGATGTGGCCTGCCATTTGTCTGATGTCTGACAGATATTTGCCCGAAATCAACGCTTGCACCGTTTCTTTCATTTTCGTACAATCAGAAATACATTTGGGACAATTCGGTCCCCCTGAGGGCGCTCACAGCATCACCGACAAGTTTTGCCAAGACTTGGTCTCCTCCACGACCACAAAATTGCACCTTTTGGGGCCATTTGGGTGGCCATTTGAAGCGCTGAAAAATTGGCCCAAAAATTTGGCCGGCGCGATTTTACCGTGGGAAAAACCTCGGAAGGGGCATTTTTGGGCTCCTTTCGTCTGTCTGATCATGATCCCGTACTCAGTTTAGCCCAGATAATTCAAGTTCGCCCTCTAACCCTATTAGTCGAGTTTGCTTGTCCGCAACTGTACCGTAATTACAGCTGCAACTACGGCAAATATCCTATAGGGAAACCCCTCCAACTCCCCAAGCCCCGCCGCCTCGGCCCCTACTCGGCCCGTCCCCTCGCGTACTGACGCGCATGCCCCGCCCATCATTGCCCCGCCCCTGGGTGCTTGATGGCGCTTTCGCACGTTCGCGTCTCCGCGCGGCCCCAAGCAATCCGTCAACGCCGGTTCCCCGCCATGTCCCCGCCCGCCGTGCCCGTAGTCTGTGCGTACCTCCCGCATCTCATATGTATCTTCTCAACGCTGTGCGGCGGGGCGCGCCACCTGCCGGCGCTCACTGCGCACTCCATTTATGCGCCCCGCCGCACGCTACCAAATTAGGCGTGGTCCCGCTCTGCGCCTTGCATGAGCCGGGATAACCATCTCGTTTGGGGTTCCCTTCTTGTATATATCCAATGTAGTCTACATATTTTCTAATAGGATTGTATATGGAATGTACCGCTATCAAGTCTGTAAGCAATGGCAACTAATGTCAACTATAATTCGCCGGAAATTCGCGCATAAATCCATGTATATATTAGTATATGCCTGTGGAGTACAACCCCATTGTATTCTTATGCCCTGATTATACAGAAGGCTTTGTCAGTAGATATGCTAGTACTTACTCATACTACTTCACATGTCATTTTGTTCATTTACTGGGTTCAGTCCAAATATAAACACTAATAATCGATAAATACAAATATATACTCAAACGCAAATAAAGAAAGGAAGAGGGGCAGCTCTTACACATACTTATAGCTCGATTTCATTGTATTGAAAGTGTTCAGGAATGAAACGACGTTTGTCGAGCTAGGCGCCCATCGGAACCGTCGAGGAGAATGAGGGCCGGCATGAAAATGACGGAGCCGCGACGGTGAATGAGGAGCATAAACATGCTTTAGATGTGCATAGAAAGCTTTTCCACGTCATCCGGAAGCGGGGGAACGGGCGTGGTGAAGGCTACTCGAAATACTCGCCTATGTGCAAGCACATATGGTGCTCAGGTTCCAGGGAAGTCAAAACGCCCAGCACAGGGTCCACAAGCTAATAGGTAGCTCTTTACCATGTCTAGACAGTGCAGGAAATGTTTTGAAGCACAAGGGGTCAGCGCGCGTGACAAAGCAAATGAGGCACATACTAGCTCCCGCAGGATAGCCATGACCGCGCCCGAATTGTGCTATAGACGGGCTATATATAGCGCGTCAGAATTAAGAACAGACGTCATAAACGTCTTCTACATACTCAAAAAACAGTGATACATATCTTCATATGTGCTTATTTGAAAGCGTGTCGAATGGGAGGTAGATGTGTAGGTGAATAAAGGAGAAAATGAGGCGGGAATGAGGTGAATATAATGATTTTCCGTATTGCGTGGGAAACCATTACAGACAGGTCACAAAAATTCCCCTGAATACAACCCGAAGCAATAGAATGTGAGGCGAGCAATGGATAGTGCGAGACGACACACTTTGAGGCCGACCGAGGCTGCCCGAGGCAATCTGGAAGTTGCCCGAGGGCGAAAGCGCCCAGGCTTGGTTGTTGTCCCAAACCACCACCTCCGTCCGTCGTTTGCAAGAACGACGGTCTCCCTCGTCTTTCTAGATGCTCAGGGCCCTTTGTATAGGGTCTCTGATGCGCCCCCTTTCGCTCTTATTGCATACGAGATCCTCCCGACCGACGATCCACGCCGACCAACCCCGCGCGGTCGGCCACCCAACGATGGCGACCCACAATGACACCAACAAACCCCGATGCCGCAAAAGCATCAAACAACGTTGGAGCAGTGCACTAGGTGCATGCTCCAGCGTTATTGCTGGTCTTGTATGTCTGCAGGCACGGGGTTCTACGGTACGTGGCCGTCCGTGACTGGCAGCATGTCGGCCGCTGACCGAATTCCTCACCGTCGGATATCGTGGGGGACGATTGGAATCGTTCATGATATCAAAAGGTGCGTCAACAAATGTATATCAAGTATGCTAACGGACCCTTCGTGCCCCCTAGGGCGACGCCGTCTTCGCCTCCACCCCACTTCTCCCAGTCCACTACCACCACCAGCACCGCCATAATGTGTCAGAAGCGACGCATTATGGACAACTATACCTCTGTAGAGCGTACCGACATGTACGCCTACACGTCCGCCTCTCGCGGACCGCATCCCGGATGGCCCCGCCCATACCACCTCCCCCATTCGCCTCCGCAGCCTTGGTCCTGCCTCAGAAGCGACGCAGGATGCACATTGGATGCTACGTCATGAGGAGATGCGCCCTCTCAACCAGGGTGTCCAAGCCTACCGTACGCATGCGCCATCCCGCTGGTCGCGCACTACCTACCCCCAGTACACACGACGACAGCTCGCATCGCCGACACACACTAATGCATGACGAGTTCCAGGCGAACCGTCTCCATGCGATGCCACTCAAACCAGGGCCGCCGTCTCTACCGCGACACCTGCCGCCGCCGCCGCCGTGGCCCGCCGCCGCGCCGCCAGCTGCCCGTCCACCCCTGTCACTCCAATAATACCATCGCATTGTATAGATCCATAGTATATTGTACATGTAATGTAGTATAACTAATGTATCCAGAGTTCTATATAAAAAAGCCAAGAAATGCGGAGAAAAGCCGTGAAGAAACAACAGCACTGCGGGGACCGCACCATAATAGGCATTCGTCGGTGAAGCGGCAGCCGCGCCATCAAGCACCCCAGGGGCGGGGCAATGATGGGCGGGGCATGCGCCGTCAGTACGCGAGGGGACGGCCGAGGGGCCGAGGCGGCGGGGCTTGGGAGTTGGAGGGGTTTCCCTATAGGATATTTGCCGTAGTTTGCAGCTGTAATTACGGTAGTCGCAGACCCTTACCAAATCCATGTTCTCGCTAGGATGCGAGATCCGGGCGACTATGGCGTGCTTACAAGGATTGATTGATGTGAGATCGAGGTGGACGTAATTGCCATGTAATAAGCGCCTAACCGTCCTCAGGCGGTCGTTGATGCAGATGCCTCTCCCGCTGATGTCTCATTGAGTGTCATGGCAGAGCTGGCCCGTGCGAGGACAGGCCCTCGGCAATCGACACACGAGGCAGTATGGGGGGAGGGACTGGTATTAAAGCCCGCTCCCAGCTTGCCTAGCATCCTCCGGATCTTGACGACACGTCATCCTCAAGACTTGGACCCTCTCTTCAATTGGGCTCTATCTGTCGTAGCAGCTAGCAATGCCGTCTCTCCGCACGAACTTGAACAAGCAGCCAAGTTGAAGGAAGAAGGAAATGCACTGTACGCACGCAAACAATATCATGCCGCGTTACAGCAAGTACTCGGACGTCATCGCCCTCGACGCAAAGAACGCGGTATTATATGCGAACCGGGGCGCGTGTATGCTGGCTGTGGGAAAAGTGAGTGTTTCTACAACTTTGAGATATGGTTGTCTGGACTTGCTGACGTGTTCAGGGTGCCTCGATGCTGCGGCAGACTGCAAGAAGGTGCATTTCGTCCTTTTTCTCCTTTGACCTCGTAAAATGCGACGAAGATTTGAGATTAGGCCACTCAATGTGCATCGACCTGCCCATGTATATCAGGCATGGGCGAGGCTCGGGACAGCACTGAAGGTGAGCGATTTTATCCTGTCCCACGACCCAAGTTGCCGCTGAACATATTGCAAGAATGCTGGCATGAAGGATGAGAGTATCGCGGCCTATCGACGCGCGCTGGGCATCCTACCACCAGAGAACCTCTCGGAGACGGAGAGGAGTATCAAACGCCAATGTGAGGTCGATTCTCGATGCACTAAGTACAGTCGCCGACAAAAATAATGCACGTGGCTAAGCGCACGTGCATTCTCAGAATAAAAAAAGATCATAACACGCGAGAACCATAGGGTATTAGTTAACGTTACGAGATGTAGATGCTAAATATCATATCTTTCTTTGTCCAAAGTACCAGAATGAAAAAACACGTTCACGACATGTAGAAAACGCAGAACAATCATTCCAGCCAATCAGAACCCCACCTCCCATCAAACGCGTCCGTGGTTCACGTCGCAGTGGAACTGTTATTTCCAGCTCAAAAACTGCCACACATCTCTCGCCCCCTCGACCTCTCACTTGAGGTTTTGTCTCCTCATATAGAGATTGTTTATATACAGTCAATTCACCATGACCCGCATGACTCCTACCAAGGTTGCGCGGACAAAAATGCTCAATTCTCACGGCTGGCTGCAATGCGATAGTTGCACGAGAGCTCAAGGTCCACCCCTCCCCTCCCTCCGTCAGTCGCACCTTGACCAAATTGAAGAAGGACCCCAACCCCTATCACTCCATATCCAAATCAGAGGCCGCCCGCGTGCTCTTGACGAGAGAGATGTGAGGAAGGCAGCTCGAGCCATCGCTAGCGCAGAGGCAGTTGATGCAAACCGACGCGCAACGGCAAGCTGTTTCCCGGCACCACAACACCCCGCACTATGCAGCGGCAACCTTTTGCAGTATTGGACTGGCAGGCCGTGTGCGACGCAAAGAAGCCACTGCTCACCAAACTACACAAGATTAAGCGACAGCCAGTGGGAGGAAGCAGCGGATGTTGGAAGAGAAGAAGACCTGGCGGCAGGTTATTTTCTCCGATGAGTCACCATTCAACCTCGTGGGGTCAGATGGAGTCCAGTACTGCCGTAGAAGGGTGGGGGAAGCATTTTTTGGAGAGGAACGTGCGTAAGACAGTGAAGCATGGAGGTGGTCGGCTCATGGTATGGGGGTGTATCAGCTGGAAGGGGACTGGGAGGCTCCATCGTGTCGAAGGAATTATGCGGAAGGAACAATACTGTGACATTCTTCAAGATTCACTTCTAGGCTCACTTGAAGACCTTGGATACAACCGTTCGCAAATCATATTTCAGCAGGACAACGATCCGAAGCACACAATCACATCTTGCACAAAAAATGGCTGAAGGACAATAATATTCGCACACTTCCCTGGCCAGCCCAATCTCCTGATATGAACATCATAGAACATGCCTGGAACGAGCTGGACAAGCGCATACGCAAAAGATTCCCCAAACCAAGCAACCTCAACCAACATGTGGGCCGCCTTGCAGGAGGAATGGGGAGAATCTGGACATTCATTATGTTCAAGGCTTGTACCGCTCCATTCCGCGTAGATTAAAGGCTCTTAGAGATGCTCAGGGTTCCTACACTAAGTACTGATAATTACATTGCCCATAATGTGCTGAAACTTTCATTGCTGCACCAAATGTCTTCGTGAATGTGCAGCGTGTCCCCAATATGGTAGGAGGGGTTTTGCTACCTCTCGAGACCACAAAATACATATCTTGTCTCCTCACTATATATACCCCCCAAACCTGAGCGTATATCTATGCTAAGGTACATGCAACAATACTATAAAAATTTCACGTCCAACTCTAGCTACGTGTGAGTGAGAACCAGTGCATCGACGAGTAAAAAATGCATGCGCGCCTAGTCGCGTGCATTATTTTTGTCGGCGACTGTAAGACACCATCCGGCAAGCACCATGAGGGCATCGTCATAGAACCCAACGTTGCGCGGGAGACCCCCTGGAAACGAGCTTTGCAGATGCAGATCAAAATTACGCAACCGATGTGCAGTGTAAGTGTAACTCATTGCATTGGTCTTTGACAAGGATCTTGAACAGTTTCAATGCTAGGCATGGATCATTCTGTGGGCGTACCAGGTACAGTCTTCCTGCATCCCCAGGAGTACACTGTACTAACAATAACGCGAAAAGGAGTTCTCAAAGGGTGTCGACATGGTCAAACGGATTAGACGCATTAACTCGCCCGTGGGAGGCAAGCCGGTGCTTCATGGGGGAAAGCGAGGTATGTCCTGTCATACATCCATACGGTCGCGAAATATGCTCACTCGCTGCTAAGGGCATAGTCAACTTAAGTAATGGTATCATGACAGACCCCCGCGTGTTCCACATTGATTCGCAGGACTTCATCACAAAATACAATATGCAAGGCGAGTGACTACAATTCGGGACAGGGATGCTAGCGAGATCTGATGCCCTACTATTCACAGTCGAGTTCGAAGTGACCCTGTGGAAGGCGTTCACGGAGGCCGGTGCCCAGAATTTGAGTGAATTACGAAAAGCTCCCAAGATGCTGGAGAGGGAGGGGTGGGATATCGTCCGGCCCGCCATTTCCACTACCGTTTCGGTAGGGCGTCCTGTTGGTGTCGCTTCATAGCACGTCGTGCTTCTGAATTACAAGTTTCAACTCCGTTACTCTCAGGTGCTGGATTTTGAACCGCGTTTTGTTACCAATGGGCTCTTTGGGAATCCGATGAAGGCTCTCATAACAACTACGACGATGCGATACAAGCGCTCGAATGGGGACGAGAGTTCTGGAAGGACATCCACAAGGAGCAGCGTGGCGTGGTATTCGAGGGACACCTTTTTGAGAGGCGTGAAATCACTCCGCCTCGACTGCTACATGAAGGTGTGTCAGTGTTTTGTAGACATGTGCCCATATTGACACGGGATCTTCTTGTCAGGCCAATGCTGCCGACCCATCGGCGTATCCCTTGCAAAAGCTCTACGATGATGCCCAAGACTTGCTGCGCGAAGTTCGGGCCGCTCTGAAGCCTTCGCCGTCGGGTCCCGGCATTCATCCTGGCTTTATCCTTGCTCACACGATACGTGTATCCCGAAGGGCAGGCACTGGCGTAAGTCGCGCGGTTTGCATCTGCCATATGCATGAGGTGTGACTATGCAGCTAACACCATTATCTAGCTTGTCAGGACTGTATTATCGTGACCTTGGAAAACTGGCGCAAGCTCGCGTAGGGAAAGAGGAGGCGGCGCACTGTTTCCAAGAGTCCGCCAGGTTCTATCAACTTGCAGCTGATGTCTACCCTCCGGATGATGAAAACCACGTTTGTGAGTGTGCCTCATATAACCGCGGCTACGGCAATGGTTGATCGGTATCAAGACTACCTCTGTTGCGCATATGATCTACTGATGATGCGTAGTTCTTACACGGTAATAGGAGGTCCTCGCCATTGCGGAGAAGGTTCGTGCGACCGAGGCAAGCATGCGGAAGATCTGGCAGTACTCAGCTCTTGCGCCTGCAAGGGATGTCTCCATCCGTCGCGTGTTGGCCGCGGAGAATGACCTCCGGAGCGAAATCAAGAGTGGAAAGTACACAGAAACCAGCACCGTGACCACACATTTTTGGAGAAACAGCTTAAACAGTTGACTTGATCTCCGCTGTATCCCGCAGCTCATTCGTTTACCCGTGCTCGGGCTGAATGCAAAACAGAATCCATCAATTTTAGATAGTAGGTCTGCCAACTATACATTAAGTGAGTCTTGGAATGGAGGATAAAGGCAAGTACAGTGCTGAAGCTTTGGACATTGTGAGCCTCAATGGAGACATGCGGACACTACCGCCCTTCACACGAGCTTCATCCAAAATGCACGCTAGTGTGAAAGGCTCTTCAAAGAGTGTCTCGAATCGGTTCAAAGTAGACTGTATACCATACGGAGCCATCCAGTGAGCATCTCGGATACAGGGGTATGTAGGACCACGATCCCGGACTATCTATCCTGAGACCAATACTGAAAGCTCGGCTCCTCAGCATTCGGCGCTGGTACATGTAGACCGGTGTTAGCACGCATCCACTCGAGTACGTCAGGATGTGCGCCCACTCTGTCTCTAACGTGTGCAGCAGTGAACGGGTCATGTAGACTTCAAACGTACTTTCCCTGACGGGGTCAAAATTCACCACTTCTAGAGTGGCCCATGCTGGTTGCACGAGATAGAGCAACGTAGGCTTCAGCCCAAGCAGGTTAGCTGCCCGATATCAGACATTGAAATGAGCATATCGATACCTTGTCCCCTCTCAAATGCTCTGCGTAAATCGACGCGTACCCTTTCAAGGGTTTGTCCCTGGCTTTTGTGGATATGCTTAAAGCCCACGCCAATATCAGCGGGCACCTTCAAACACATATCGTGAGTGGTGAATAACGCTCTATCTTTGTGAACATTACCTGCTCCCTTCGTGCTTCCATCGTACCTTCCGCGTTTGTGACTTCGAAGATGGTAGGAACGCAGAGAACCTCCGCCCCCGAAGGGATGAATTTGACCAAGGGCCAAAGAGTAGCGCCGCGCAATATCTCCTCAGGTACACTCTGACCGTCGACATGCTTCTGAGGCCCTTTCTTGTGCATGAAAGATTGGTGCTTTTCCATTCCTTCCGTGAGTCCAATTCTGAAACCACGCCTTGTCGCGTCCATGGTAGTCATGAAGGCCACCACCTTCCCGATGGTGCCGTTGACCAAAGATCCTTGCACGAGATTCTACCAAATTGTCATTTTCGCTTCTCGGAAATAAGAACACATCTACCTTGATCAACATCACTTGTGCATCTACCTTGGGTGCATCGAGTAAGTACAGTCAAGACGGATGATTTCTCTGAGCTATATACCTTACCTTCAGAGCAACATCTTTTTGTGCCCACAAGTCTTTCCAGAAGTTTCTTCATTCTAACGTGATCAATTTTGTAACCATTTGAATTCCACCCGGGAGAGTCACGGGCAGAAAAAAAGGTGTGAAGTGAGTTCGAAGCTGAAGGAGTTCTGGAGGGGTCGGTTCAGTCTCTTCGTATTTGCGAGACTGACTTCGTCACGAGTACAGTACCTGACAATCGTCGATTTAGGGGGACTACAGCAGTGAGAAAAGGCAAGACCCACAACTCCGTTGGCTCTATGCCATCCGTGTACTCAACATTCGTCGAGAGAGTCCCCTAAACGCTCGCACAGTTGTTGAAGTGGCTTCCTAGGTTGCCTAGGTTGACAGAGTGCGCTGCATCTGGCGTTCAGCATTTCGACAAAACCTTCGGGAACGGGATTGGATATCCATCAGCATGAGGAGAGCACGCTGCGAAAACATTACCAGGGTCTTTCTGGCGGAAGACTTTCTTCAGCGCGATCGTTTACCGACACACCCGTTCCAGGATTTTGCTTGGAACGCAAAGACTGTTGGAAGAGATGGTTTCAATGTCGGGACCCTTAGTAAGCTCCCTGTCCATTCACAGGTGGTAGTTGTAGGAAATCTCCTGAGATGACGAGCTTCGAGGATGGGTAATAAGTGTTTGGCGTCTAGCTTTGACTCACTTGGATGCCTCCAAATGGGCGGGGTCATTACTCCTCAGTCTCCGCGCGATGAACTCCTAATATCGCAAAGCTTAGCTGATTGAATCCTGAGCTTGTATTATAAGAGTCACGCACCAGCATTATCGAAGAATAGCCCATCTATCATCGAAACTGTCGCAGGGTTGAGAATTGGACAGCGCGTATGTGGGTAATACTTAGGGCTCGGCCCTACTTTCGTCTATGATGAGACACTGACAGGAATGCCATCTTTCTAAGGCCTTCGTCTTCGCTCCTTTCTGGATGTCGCCTAACGTCTAAGTTCGTCATCTGAAGGTTAAATTTTGCGCGCCTGCTCGACGCTCTACCGCCTTTCGTTTCTCGAGCTTACTCTGCCCAAGAATCTTTCCCACTAAATCCTTAGCTTTTTCTTGCCCAAGACCAACACCGGCCCACGAATGCAGAGTGCATCCTCCGATATTCACAGAGGCAATTCCTGTGGAAGCGGTGACCGCATGGCGTTTTGCCGTTTTCTTGAAGCCATTGGATGATTTCTCGTAGCAAAACGGACTTTCCTGTGCCCGCTGATCCTGTGAAGAAAAAAAACGCTTTGACCAGCTTTTACTTATGAAGACTTGCTGCTGCTCAGGAGATAAGTTGACTGAGGCCTCCGGGGGCCCAATGATTGTGGGGGATGGATCCGGCTGCGCTTGGTGATGCCGAGAATCTCTGCCTGCTAATACGATTGAACCTCGTTGTGCGGGATGAACGAACACTGGGATCCACTTACTATCAAAGCCCCGACCGCTTGTGCGTTGAGCCGCGAAATCCGCAGGTAGCGATGGGGGAGGTATCTGGCGTAGTACATAAGAGATCCACTTCACGTACAAAGTGTTATACTCGCAAGGGCCAACCCAGAGCGAGCCATGCATCAGCTTCGGCGCGCGATAGAAAGCTCTTGTGCACGGCTCCCGGAAAGCGAGTGATCTGAAAACATTATGAACAGACTAGCGTATGCCATCGTCCTGTGTATGATTATCTGACGTTAAGTTTTGTCTGTATAATATACTCATGATATGAACAATATTACAGCGTGACATACGGCCTCACCTCGTCCCACGTCTCGTAGATTTTTGGACCCTCTCGACCGCGCCTCACGGCGTAGTATTTCTTTTTGGTAGATTTTGGCATGCTTTTGCGGACATGTATCTTCCTCGTGCGATGGTCACAGTCTAAGCAAAAGCACACCTCCAAGATTAGAAAGGATAGGGATGATCAACGTGAGATGTCAATTTCAGTTTTCCACGCGACGCGTTCCCCGCGTCTCAATGAGACACGTGATCTCCCGCCAAGCTCGCGAGGATAGCGCCGGATACGACCGCTTTTCCCGCTGTAGCCGTTTGCAGCCGGTGAAGTCGCGGTACACAGATGAAAAATTATTTATCTCCAGGCAGTGTTCGCTAATCGTACTATTTGAGTAGAAGTGCTCTCACCCACCCAAATCGAGGCGTGGCTGGTTCGTGTCAGAAGGGACTTCAATCCTAATATACATTTAATTTTATCTACGGACTCTTGCAAGCAGATGACTCGTGTGGCCTTGAAGTGAAGCACTCATGCCAAACCACTTGTCTTCTGAACGAACTTGAGATATCACAGTAGAGCTCCTCAAAACCTATGCAGAGCACGCTCAGCAGAGGGGCCAAGAACGGAGAGGAAGGAAGACTGACTTTGCCTTATTGTCGGCGTCATCGAGGTTCGCACGAGCCGCAGCCCATCCGTGGAACCTTAGACATAAGAAGGTTAGTACGTTTATAATGTATATGGGCTAGACAACTCACGAGTCAAAGTGCTTGAAAAAATCGTTCTTATCGGCAAGGGTTTTCTTCGCAAGTGCCTCTTTGATCTTGTCGAAACTGGGGGAGCCGGGTAAGACAAATGATAATACAGTGCAAAAATTACTCACCTCATCTACAGCTCGTCATTGCTGATGTAGCACGCAAAGCGGAATCTCAAGCTTTGCAGCATCGTCGGCGGAGAGCATACTACAAGAGCGTATCAGAAGTCAGATCATTGATAGAGCGTATCGTGAAGGCTTACGCGGGATGCACGATAGATACGGCGTCGAAAGGTGTCCCCGATTGGTTTCCTGCGTTTAATGCAGACCTTGCCACCCCAGCAGTAGCCGTACCCTAAGACAAATTCGGCGGACCCCTCTCCTCCTTTACGGCCTGAGCAACCTTGAATAAATTTGGGTATGTGATTTGCTGGGTTCGCAAATCCGCCGAACCACTCCTGAAAACTTCTTCTTGTCCTCGTCCGTCTCGGGCGGGAACCTGTCGAGCGGCCAGGGCTTGTCGCCCTCAAAGAAGTCAGGCATGAGAACCGTGCCTTCAAGTTATCGGCGAGAATGTCAGCGCCCTGCTGTGTTTGGGGCTTGAAGCTGGAATAATAATTCGCGTCGGTATATGGTGAATTGTTGATCTATGGCGAGGACGCTCCTCACCCGAAGATATCAAACACGCAGACGAGAGCAAGCTTTCCCGGCTTCTCGGGCCCTGTCACGTAGACCTGAGGCAATGAGTTTGAGATGTGGTCTGCGGATCATGGTGGCATATACCTTATCGAAGCCAGCATAAGGCTTGTAGGTACCCTTCGGTTTATAAATCAGACTTGACTGGCGGGATAGTGCAGCAAGCCTTGTTAGTGTTGTGGGTTGCGGTGGACATGGTGGCACGGTTGAAGTGGTGAAGGACAGCACGAAGGCGTGTCAACATGGTTCCTAGCCTTTATATCATCCAGTCCATCGCCCAACCGTGTGGGGGTCTTATAGATGTCTCTACTCAAGCACGTCATGGTCGGTCTCATGCATCTATGGCACCAACGATTCTCCGGCAACCCGGCAACGTCCATCAAACCCGATCGGCAGACGCCGCCCTCTTTAATCGGACGATTTTGGACGATTTTCTCCTTGATTTTGCACCCTCACCACAGCGTCGGTCTTGTACCGAAGCAACTCTTGTCCATCCTTTCGACGGGGCGGGGGTATTTAGCTGGCAGGGGAAGATGAACTTGTGAAGAGCTCAATTAAGCCGGAGCGCTTCCCAGCTCTGCATCCGTCTTTTCCCTGCATTGGGAGACTGGAGTGGGAAGTGCTTGACTATGCGGCTCGTACATCCCCACTACTCGATATCTGTCATACCTCACAGTCAATTAAAACGATTTTGCCATACTCACCACACTTCCGAATCAGTCGTTGAGGTCGACATTGTGAGTGGAAGGAACGACGGTCATATTGAAGAGTGCAAACATCGACTCAGGTGTTATTAATTTTGTGACTTCGATGAGCAATAGAACTACAATTGTCGGCAACGTCAGGTGTTTGCACAGGGTACGTCAACGCTCTCAGTACCCACCACAAAGCCAAAACTAATAATACAGTAAACTATACAAGATGCGCACCAGTGATCGTGGGCAGTAACTCTACCAGTTGACAGCCAACGCTACTCATGACACCCTCCTCCACGTCTCTCTCCTCAAGCAGACCATCCCTAATTGCAGGCCGAAAGACCTCCATCACCCATACGCTTGACATAGGTCGTGATACGACAATCGGATTCGACTTGTCGAGGTGTTTCAGCTCCTGGCTGTTTAGGTGGCCGACGCAGAAAGTGACCAAATTTCGGGGTAGCTCGTCCATCGGTTTCTTGTCGATCACCATGACCAATCCACGTCCCATGACGTTCCACCGAACCTCCAAAACGCGTAGATTTCCTTCGTCCGGGTCGCCGATGTGCCAGAACACAATCCAATTGCGGACCCCCGGTGGCCCGGGCTTTCGGGTCCTTCACGACGCCAATGTACACACAGGACGGAGGGAAGTCGTCGAGTAAATTCTTTACGACAAATGTGCCGTGTGCGTAAGGCCCAAACAGAGACTCGCGCGAGTGGAAGGTTTCGATGTGAGACGGCGGAGCGAACATGGAGGTTGGTGTGTGGTGAGTGTGTGAGAGTTGGGTTGAAGTGGAAGAGAAGGCTAAGGCTCTTTTATAGGTCATTTTGGCCACAAGATTTGTGTACATGAAAGGCTTGCATTGTTGACCACCAGTCGGCCCCCGGCGCACCGATACCATGAGGTCAAAGTGAGGTCGGATGATTGAAGTCGCACGCCTTGAATATCTCATCCGATTGTCTCTCACCAGATGTCGTCCCGAGCAAGAAACGCGATATGTATTCGGACTATATGAGCCTGGACACGCCTCAGGACAGAGTCGGACAGATAGCAATGGTACGCGATGATGCTGAATTACTCTGCCATAAACCGCTTCAAGGATTGAGGGTGGTCAACGCCTCAACGCCATTCAGACGACGTGCTTAGCATTTACACTCCCCGGGCTTGCATTGGCAGCTACAAGGAACTGTCTCAGAAAACGGTTCGTCATTGAGGAGGAAATAATACTCACTTCTGCGCACAGCTGCAGTTGCTGTTGCCGCAGTGCTGATTAACAGGGACGGTGTTCTAGAAGTCGTGATCTCGTAAGCACAAAGGCTTTCATGGCCGAAGACAAAAGCGTTCTGACCGTGAACATATTGACAGGATACGTCGAAGTCGATGGGGTCTGCAAAATTATTGTGGGCTGAAGGTTTCGAGTCAACCTTGTCAAGGTCTCTCTATTATATGCATTTGGGCGGTAGAGCATGAGCGAGGTGTCCACGGGATGTTGTCATTGTTGGTGAGCATTTATTCCCTATGGAGCATAGTGGAATCAGCTGATGTCTTTTCAGTGCAGGTCGCTAGATGTTATCAGTGTAATGATTTATGTGGCGTCTGCGCAGAATATAGCATACCACTAGTCGCATGTGCCCCAGCTGCGTCTTAAGCTGCGCATCATCCGCCAGTACTGTGGCGTTCTCGCAAGGTAACGAAGTCCCTTCTCGACCTTTTCTGTATGTGGTTCCAAGACGCATCATTATCGCCTCAGCCGACATGGTGGCGCGCCTCCTGGGTGTGTGGTTATTCGGTCTTTGTGGGACCACAATTCGTAATTTATCATCGTAAGGCACACTTTCTCTTCCGGAGAGCCACGTTTTTACTGCGTTAACTTCTCATTAATATAAGTTACTGGACTTGACGACATGGTCTTGATGCGCAGCTCACTCGCGGGTCCTCTACGTTGGTCACGGATGAAGTCGATGGCGCAAGTCGAAGGTCGATGCTGAAGAGTGGAAAGGGGGCCCCGCATAAGCCCCTTTAAATACTGTGGGTGCTGATCACAGCTAGGAAAACTAAGCTCTTATGAAGCTTAGAGGTACCTATTAGTAGTGTTCAACAAACGCAACAGGCTTAGTCGCAACTTTAGAGCGTTCCCAGATGAGAGATCTTCCAACACGAACTGACGTAGTTTATCATAAAAAGTCATACTGTCGTGGGTGTGGGAATGATTAGGGCATATTTTGACAAAAGTTGTGGATTTTACTGAACTTCTCCTATCCGCGGTGTAGAAGTGAGGACACGGCGTTACAGCGAGTTGTAGAACATAAGACCGCTTTCGCGAACGCCGAAATTTGAGGCTTTTGATATTTGTTTGTCCTCGGAGCAGGCGGTGATATCGACAATTCGCGAACTCTGCGCCCCCCGGCCGCACACGGCGCCAGGCGCTGCATTGCGGCACACCAACAGACCAGCAACCAGCTCTGTTCTCGAAGCCAGCATCAAAGAGCACGCTGTTGCCCTTCAGCCAAGGATCAGTTCTCAGTAGGCATGAGGTGTGGACCCCCCCTAGGCATAAGGCGGTAGTACTGGTCAGCTTGGGAGGCGTCGAAGCTCCCAGATTTATCGTGATCCAATATGGTGCACGGCTCCGCACCGCTCCGAATGTAAACAAATATCAAAAGGCTCAAATGCCGGAGAAGCGGTCTTATGTTCTACAACTCGCTGTGAACCCGACGCTCACATGTGCTCATCAGGGCGCATCAGGCGGTCAATCCAGATCTAAGATGTTCGAATCTCAGAGCTCCTTCTGTGGCCTCTCGCAGTTTTCCGGCGCCTCTCAAGTTTGGACAGTGTTCAAGAACGCCACACGAACGGTGGGCGAGATATCGTTCCTGACAGCCTGGTAAGAGCTGAAAAAAAACGAGCGAACTCCTTGTTGATAATCTAGCACCATCAATGAGGCTTCCCTCGCAGAGTCCCTTGGTCCCCTCGGTCGCTGAACTAGACCAAGATGTTGTTCATGGTATCTACAGCGATGGAAAAACGACCTGGAAGCCAAGGGTCTGGCTTTGAATCGGGTATTGTGATATTCATGCGCTACCTTGTCATACTCTAATGAAGAGAACATGATGTCAGCATGGAAAGCCATCAACCACTCTACCGCATGCATTGGAGTCAACCCTTGCTCTTCTCACCGTCATTGTTCAAGACAACTCACGGGTCGGGCCTTCATCATCCTTGCTGCATAGACAGGCATACGCGTCTGCATTGATAAGGCTGGTCAACGGTCTTGTGGATCCACTGCAGTTAGGAGCATACACGCGCGTTCTATAGCGGAGCATTGCCGCTCAGCTTGGGCTTCCTGCGTGGCTTGTAGAATTACGCCACGCCGCAAACGCATGAAGACCTTCCGAGTCTTGAGCCTCTTCGAGAAGCGGCTAAGGAGGTTCGTGCTTTTCCTCGTGCACTTTCTATCTTTGCGAACGGCGTCGTGTTGCACAGTGGCTGATAAAAATGATGACGACAGGCGATGACATGGCTGCTACACAAACTACTTTATCCCTGCTCTGAACCCGTCTGCACCACCAAAGATTCAAAGGCAACCTTTGAGACGCTCACGCCTTTCATTACCAATACAAGTCTCTTCTTAAAAACAACGACAAGGGATGCTTCATTGCGCTCTCAGTATAAAGCCGAGATAACGCAGGTGACTACGCGACATCGAGCGTTGGGTAGCCGAGGCCCAAGGTTGCTGCAGATGTCTCCGCTGCTACATTAGAGTTGGATGCCTCAGAGGTTGATGGCGCCGGAGTGGAGGATAGCAGGGAGCGTTGGGCTCTCGACAAGCTATCGCGAGCCCTTGCTCGAAAAAGGCGGGCATAGTTCCGTTATCCAAAAAGTGGGTCTTCTTCCAACTCCGTGTGAATTAATCTTGACGTTTGTTCACGATGCTCTCTGTAGGAAGCGAGCAATCTCGAGCAACCCTTCCAGCCATCCGCCAGTGTCTTAGCGATATGGTCACCGCTTCTTACCCACTTAAAGGCTCTCCATCCCAGCCTCCAGCACATCCTCATCTCACGAATTATTATCAAGTCTATTGAGCGATTCGGAACCCACGACAAGTCCCGCAGAAGATGAAGTCATCTCACTTGACTCTAGCCGATCGCAAGCGTGACCTATCCTACGATATGTGTATCGCCAGTTGGGCCTTCTGGCTGATAAACTGCTTTGATACAAGCTCTGTCGACCAAGATCAGGAAACTTGGAACAGCTGAAGTGGAGGAAGCGGCCGTCACTCTTATTATTGGGCCTGGGTCCAACTGTCCCTCAGACTGCCGACCTAAAAAGCGTACGTGCATACATTAGAGGAACGTCACGCGTCATCTGACTGAAAATTTCCTTCCTACAGCGCGCAATA
Source organism: Phlebiopsis flavidoalba (assembly GCA_035772785.1). Lineage (NCBI taxonomy): Eukaryota > Fungi > Basidiomycota > Agaricomycetes > Polyporales > Phanerochaetaceae > Phlebiopsis > Phlebiopsis flavidoalba. Next base: position 633,628 of record JAOCPU010000009.1, on the reverse strand, counting down.
CCTCTTGGACGCGCTCTGCAAGAGATATCCTGCTCTCCACGAGACAGCATCCCTTCTCCTTTCTGCATCTGGTGGTACTTCTGGCTCCGTATGTATCGCGTGCTGCGCCGGCTACGACAGTGCTAATGACCGCCTCGCTTCAGAGTTGGTCCGACAACGACATGCAGACAATGTCTCAGCGATTGGATGCACTAGCCTCTTCGGCCGCCACGACAACGCAATCATGGTCTCGCGGCGACCAACCTGGACATGGAAGTGTCTACCGACACAGCAAAATACACAGAGCTCCCTCAGGGAAATGGCGAGTTGTCTCACCGAGGGAACGGGTGGGAAATGCCAAGCCCCATCGGCGTTCATGTCGGTTAAATATCTCGCTCTCATTATCGCAATGCTATCTCTGGTTTGTTGAGACGGCTAAAGCACAGTGCGATGCGTCCGTCGCTGTCCGTGAGCAACAAGCAGGTAGTTATACAGAACATGTGACAACTGTAGGCGGTATGATCCAGGAGGGAAAGACAGATAGATCTGCGGCGCATTATTGCAGGCGGATATGTGTATGCACGGAAGCTAGGGGAGGATCATCGGGGAGCATGAAGGGCGTAGCAGCAAAAAGTGGACAGATTTTCCAGGCACAGGTCATAGTCCCCCACGAGCAGAAAATAGAAACGATAAAGAGAGGGACGAGAGAGAGCGACAGACTGCGATATGGTATTAGATGTGTATACGGCATCAAGGGAGAGTTGGTACAGCCGGTCTCCAACGCCTAGTTGACTACCCTGCGCTGTTTTGTGGGCACGGGCCCGCCTTCTCGTCTCTCCTGTACTTGAAGAGGCGGTGCGGGTCCTGTTCGCGCGCGAGGCAAATTGCTTGGGCCGTCACCGGACTCGATGTATCGCGGCGGGAGCTCCACGATCTCCGTCCCGTCGGCGGCGTAGACCGTCACTGGCGGACGGCCACCATCGTGGTGCACGACGAAACACTGAGACGCCGACCGATGTTCTGGAGATAGCGGTCGGGGAGGCGGAGGTAAGGGTGCGGGAATATGCGCGCTCCCGACGTAGAACAGTGGGCGAGAAGGCAGAGCTTGTTGGAGAACGTGATCTGTCCCCAGCCGCGTTGAGCGAGGTATCGCGGCTGTGAGCACTATCGTTTTTGACCAGCGTCCCAGCGGGACTGTCGACACCATGGCCACTCGACCTAACACCCAGCTCGCGTTCCGATGGCATGACAAATGGCTCGATTTGGTATGATGGATCGCGAAGACTATTTACAAGGTCGTTAGCGATAAAACAATGTTATAGGGAGGCGAGGCTTACTGAGTTCCTGTTGGCGGAGTTGGGAGATCAGTGTATCGATCATGCGGCGACGTCATCAACACAGGTGTGGTAATCGATATACTCGACGACTTCCGGTGTAAAGTGTCTCTGGGAGGAACCGACCGTGTTGTGACCGCCGTCGTCGCGCAAGGAAGAATAGCGCTCCCACTAAACCAGCGATCGCTCCGACGAGCAAGCCGCCGACCCCAGACACCGCGGCTACCCAGGGCTTGATCTCGGTAGGAGTGGGTACACTACGACAAACGTATCAGCCTGTTTTTCACACAAGGATAAGAGTTTGAATACTCACGGCGTGGACGTCTGATCCAGGCAGCTACTGCTAGAGCCTTGTCCACTGTGTAACGGACCGTAGGACCAGGACATGCCGGACGAATCAATCAGTGACACGAAGAACGGCATACCCCAAGACTAGTCCAATAAATCAGTATCCTAGTCACAAATGAAAGCTTGACCAGATATTTACAAGGGTTACTGTCCAGTTGATGGCACTCATAGAATTAGAAGTGATGTTGTAAGGAGGGTGAAGTGCAGGAGCAACCTAATCATGCTTAGCAGAATATTCCCGGAATTTCTAGTATCACTCACAGTCATTGTGTAAGGAGGGGTGCCGTTAGTTGGCGTCAAAGAAATGTCTGTGCACTGGTGTTTCACATCAGTGATAGCCTTGAGCCTGAGGAGTTGATAGTCTCACTTGATCGACCCAGGCAAATTGCCCAAGCGGTCCATTATCAACCAGGGCAGTGACGCCAAGCACTTGGTCAGGTTGTGGGTACGTCAAATTTGTGCACACAGGCGGGTTGTCAATGGTATGATTAGCCGCAGGGTATACGGTGTACATGGCCTGGCAGCCGCCCGGTCACGCCGTTCGAGTCAAAACTGCATGTGGCGTAAGTTTTAAACAAGTCAATACCCGTATGTCGTGATATCTGCTTACCATGCATATTTGATACTGCGTCCCCGGGATGAATGGCACGGGCCAGTCCTGGGTTAGGCGTCAGAATGCTATTTCTGGCAGAGATTCCGCAGTGTGCGCACGAATGTGAGGGCCTCCGTTGCTGTCGCCAGCAGGAACGACTAGTGGCACAATGAACGTCCTTGGGGCAAGAGTATGAGACTTGTGGTAGACGCTGATTGCGGAATGAGACATACGAAGTGTAGACCTGCAGGTAATAAGGGCGCCACCGGATTTGGCCTGAGAGGGATATCAGGATGACCACAACAGCTTTGACCAGATCTATGACGCACCCAACCGCGTTTCACGGTCAAATACGATGTGAATACTATCGCATTGAGCTACACAACCTTCTTAGCTTCCACTCTAAACCGACACCGCGCACAGCCATTCACCTGTAGTTGGACGGGGGGCGATTGGCCTTCTGGTGTCCAGTCGAAGAAGAAGCCCTGCATAGACACAACATGGTTCAATAAAAAGCGGCTCGGACATGAAGTCCTCGTGAGCCACGCACCTGAGGAAGATATGGTGTGTACGTCCCCAACACCACCGGCACTAATGAGCTCGTCCACAGCAAAGCCACTGTCCATGGACACACGCGTGCAAGACATTCCGAAGGTTTTGGTAGCACAGAATGTCTCATTTCCTTGGGACAGCGCGAAGTGGAAGCGACGGTCGTTACCGCTCGATCACAGGTCGTTGAGGAGAGCGGAGCGAAGGCTGCAAGGGCACTGGCAGGGTGTCCGATACCGTCGACGGGGGCAGCACGAGGGTCCTTTGAGGACGGACGTTGGCCTGGGTATCGGCCGGATGGTAGGAGGAGGCTGAAGGGAGAGAGAGCGAGAGTAAGTGTACAGGTCTAGACTAGAAGAGCAATGGCATGCGCCCAGCATGCAAGGGGAAGCAAAATTTGACGCCCTACGCCAACACACTCCCGAGTCCATCACGCCAACTCGTCCCACCCGTGCGTTCAACTGCCTGGATACTTGAATGCCGTCGTCGCGCGGCAGATCACGTCGACGTGTTCTCGACATATTTGTGCTCGCAGTATGTTTGCAATGGAGCCTTAAGACAGATTCAAGTCCCCGTTCCCACGCAATATACCCTTTCTAGCATTGCAACAAACGCACAAGCCCACGCAGCGGGACCACTGGTCTCCGCGAACGATCGGGATCGGTATGAAGCGACATACAGCTGAATCAAGGGAAATACCGACATTACACCTCGCTTACTGGTACAACAGTTTAATTAGGCCTAACAATACACGGAGACCCCATCGACCATCCAGATTCCACGTCGACCTGGCCGCGGCCACCTACTATACGGCAGCTACGAATGGTAGCTGATTCCTCGCCCCCTCCCGTGAAAGGAACGTCCGCGCCCTCTTCCTCGGCCCCGTCCACGACTGGGATCCTCGTCAAAGCGGCGATTCTGCGCGGCGCCTTCGTTCAGTGGCTGCGGCACAATTCCGAGATATCCGAGCGACAGAGCGACAGGCGCGATGGCGGGAGCGGGGCGATGGTCCAAATACGAAGCATAGCTGTTATCCCGGTGCACATGATTGTTCGGAGGTCGTGGTTGATAGTGGCCTCGACCTCGATTGGTTCCACGGCTGCCGCCTCCGCGGCTGGACGCCTCCGCGTTCCTGGCATTCCGCGGAGACTTCGCCGCGGGGGCCGCAGCCGTGCCGCCGGCTACAGTAGCCGCGGCATTCGCGTCCTGCGACCGATCTTGTTGTCCCTTGTTACCGTCTTTCTTTTCCTTCTTTTCCTTGGGAGGCTTGGGCTCTGGAGGCGGTCCTGGATCGTAGTTTGGGTTCTCGGCAACCCATGGGATTTCGGGCATAGGCGCTGTACTGGTCTCGTATACCCATCCTTCGTAGACGTCGAATGAGTAGTAAACTGGCAGAGGGCGGGGGACCGTAGTCTCCACCATAGGTAGAAGGTGTTTAAGCAGAGTGAGGCCAGAGTGGGCATCATTCGCAGCATCTACGCTTGGTGAGGAATCTCAGACAATGTTCAAGCCATGAGTGAACATACAAAGTTGCTGTGGCGCGCTGAGCCTAGCCTCCCAGTTACTCCTAGTGATCTTGCCCTTGTTCAATGTTAGCTCTGTATACGTCTCGCACAACCGAGCCAATCCGATAGGTTGAGTATACTTCCCCTTCCAACGCGCGTTGTCGACAGTACGAGCGAGTAACGCGAGATCGACACAGTTTCGGACGTTAACTCGCCAGTCGTTCCATAGCTTCTTACAATCCCCTTGGCCAGCGTAAGTGACAGATACGCCAGTGTCACAGGCACACACCTTGGATACCAACACCAGTCTTCACATAAGCTGGATCTCCCAGTATTCTGATCAGACTGGGGGGAACACCTAAGACGAGAGTCAGCGTGAATGAACGTGACTATGAGCTCGCTGTGAGAACACACAATGCATGGAGCTGATTTGTAGGAGCAAGATAGTATCGTCATTGGCGAGCTGTATTAATGCCACAGGATTCTCGGCTTGACCCTTGCGCCAGATGGGCTTCCACTCCTGGTCGAATCCAACGAGTCCGGGCTTGAATCTCGCCAATGCCATCTCTGCCGCAGATAGATCCGTGAGGTAAAAGAAGGATGTATTTGGCGCGATATCGGCCCAGTGATAGAAGGGATATACTCTTTCGGGAGCCTTTGGCTTGTCTGCGGCTTGTTTCGCTGAGTCTTCGACCGATGTCGAGCTGGAAGCTGTCGTTTGCGTCGTGGAGAGTTGGGACCGCTGTGGCAGCTCATTGTCAGGTGCGGTCACCAGCATTGCGAGAGATGACGAAGTGGGTGGCAATGGACTAGCGGTGGCAGGTAGAGAAAGTCGGTGAGCCACCAGACACAGTGTATTGGAGTATGCGAATGCGAATGCAACACAAGGTCGCAGTTGTAAAGAGCACTGCCGAGTAGGGACATGCGCGTCGCGGCATCTACCGTGGATCGATCGGGACCAATGCAATTACGTAAAACAACGTGTGCCACGTGAGAGAATGAACGCCGCGACGTTCATGTGACATGTGGGCGTTAGAAACCGAAAGGCTGCCAGTGCACTCAGCCCTTCGCGTTCGCCTTCGCCTCCGTTTGGCCCAGCTGCCGTCTTGTGACAACAGTCAAGCCACGCAGCTAGGTCCATATTGAGGACAGTCACTCGTCCTCTTACCAGCTGTTTGTATAGGCCCACACGGACACTCGTTACCCATGAACAGGGCCGATGGTGAGAAGCTCTAAGAAGACTCGTCCGAAGAAGATTCACGCTGTATGGCATGGAAAGCAAGGGTCAAAGGTATACGGATCATGGGAGGAGGTATGCACTGAAATGTGGAACTTTGAGAGGCGCGTCGAGCTAAAACATCCTACTCTCGCTAAAGGCGCGCAGGAACGTGAGTGGTCGTGAGGCTAGTCAGTTCATATTCAGCATTAAAGCGGCCCTCTATAATCAGTCACATGGCTATGCTGGAGCAATTTATAAGGGATTCAAGACAGCTCAACTGGCTGAAGAATGGATCGCCCGATTACAGGCAGATCCAGAACGGCCTAGTAAGTGATGACGTTTGTGCTCAATGCTGCTGTCACAATCAAATAACGCTGAGGACAGAAGGCGTACCACAACCTCCTCCAGAAATACCTTCCGGCCTTGCGATGGGCTAAGGCGCATGGTTGGCTCAACGAGAATGTTAAGTTGGATCATAGTACGGGCTCACCTCACGACTAGTCCCGGCATCTGACATTCAAAGTAGACGTGCCGTCCTCGCCACAACATCCACTATCACGTGAAACATCTCCACCTTCTATGTTATGCCGAAGCTCTACTACAAGTGTCGTCAAGGTCGAGAAGAGCAACTCTTCAGACCTTTCAAACGTACTTCCACAGAAACTCGAGCAAGCCCCTTCTCATGCAGAGCCCGGCGTTCAGCTATCTCCAGAGCAACTCCAAGTCATCCAACGACTGCAAGCTGGGCAAAACCTGTTCTTCACCGGTCCTGCTGGAACGGGCAAGTCAGTGCTCCTACGAGAGATTGTGAAGTTGTATCGCGGACAAGGCAAGAGTCTCGATGTCACTGCTTCAACTGGGGTAGCCTCTGTAAACATTGGTGGGACCACACTACACTCGTGGGCTGGTGTTGGCTTGGGGAAAGAGTCGGTGGCAGTGCTTCTGATGCGTCTTCTCAGCAAAGAAGAATACTTGCGACGAAAACGCACAGCCGCGCGTAAGCGTTGCAATCTACCTCCCGAACCCACGGACATCGTCCACTCTGCGAAGTACTGCGATTCTCGGGTTGTAAAGAGATGGAAAGAGTGCCAGGCTCTGGTCATTGATGAAAGTAGGTGCCAGCCTCCGTGTTCTCTTGGTGTTCGTATCGTCCTAATTCCTTCTCAGTTTCCATGATCGATGGGAAGTTCTTTGACAAACTGGTAAGTCCTCTGTATGCTAAGATACTTTGTCCGACGAAAAGATGCAGGAATTTATAGCCCAATTCCTGAGAGAGAATAAGAAACCTTTCGGTGGCATTCAAGTTCGTACTATACATATCACATTCCGGTCATATTCGTCTAACAAGCAAACAGTTGATTATCTCGGGTGATTTTTTACAACTTCCTCCCGTTCCAGATCAAGACTCACGCACGGTCACCCCTGCCACTTTCGCATTTGATTCCCACTCCTGGAAAAAGGTATGTGGTGTGGGGCTTTGGTGGATGGGGCCCCCAGTCTCGTTGCGCACAGTTTTTCGCCAGAAGGATCCAGGTAAGGTGACCAAACGACCCCCTTCAACAGTTACTCATTCAGATCCTGCAGTGTTCGTTCGTATCCTCAATTCAGCGCGCTTGGGCCACTTAGACCGCGAGACAAACCTCATTCTTCACGGTCTTTCCCGCGAGGTGAACTATCGCGACGGGATTGAGCCCCACCATTTGCAAGTAGACCCTTTGGTAGAGTTAAGCTCTGATACTCATCGAGGTCACCCAGAGCGACCCCTAGGTACGCGACTCGTAAAGAGGTTGATGCCTACAATAGTCATCGACTCGGACAACTCAAAGCAGATGCTCACGCCTATGAGGCTCGTGACCTACCAGGCTTTGACGAAGAAACGGGGGAACACTTCTCTGTTGAAGTCATGGTACAGTCGCTAGAGAAGCTTGTTGCCCAAAGATCTGTCACGCTCAAGGTAAAACTCTATGTCCTATCAGAGTCGTTGGAATTGATGTGTCTGATAACTGAGATTTGCAGGAAGGCGCACAAGTAATGCTGATCAAAGTCGGCCACTCTACGCCCAACCATAGGAATTAGCTGACGATCTTAGCAGAATTTAGTGCAAGGAAAGTTGATCAATGGTTCTCCAGGGAAGATTGTCGGATTCATAACCACACGGGAAGCCATCGACAAGAACATCTCCATTGGTCTTGCTGAGAAAGATGCTACTTACCCAGATGATGTCTATCTCCGTGCAGAGCATAAGCATCTTGACTCACGAAATCCAGGACGCGGCCCGCAAATCTACCTGACCAATACAAGCACATTACAGAGGAGCTCCGCAAGGACGCACGACGCTGGCCGCTTGTTGATATTTATCCGCCGGGATCATCATGGGATAGCAGACCTAGGCGAGTTCTGTGTGTGCCAAATCAGTTCGAGGCGAACGATTCTCGGGGGAAAATCGAGGCTACCCGTGAACAGGTAGATTGCCCTCGGCTCTCATATCAATCAGCTTTAACGGCGCGTGCAGGTCCCTCTCATTCTTGCTTGGGCCCTCAGCATACACAAGAGCCAAGGGTTGACACTTGATAGGGTCGTAGTGGATATGAAACATATCTTTGAGAAAGGGCAAGGTATTCAGATTTCTTGCTGGGTTTTCTTCGTATATTTATCGAAGGAAAATCAAAACCAACAGGATACGTTGCTCTATCACGTGCTACCACCATGGAATATCTAGAAGTCCGAAACTTCAACCCTACAAAGTGAGCCAGGCCTTCAGATTCCAGCAATTTTTCTAGGCTGATAGATCATGGTGCTAAGAATTCAGGCGCATCCACGTGTCATAGAGTGGATGCGCGAGAACTCGATTCCCACAACACCTGAAGCCGCAGCCCCAGAAGAATTCGATGAGATGGATGAACAGTTCCAGATTGTATTTGATTACGAGCGCGAACAAGCACTCCAGAAGCAATCCCCGGGTATATGATCACTCAACATCTCCTAATATGACCAGAACATCCACTTAATAGCATATTTAACCGATCATCTTTCTACATCTTTGAGCTGTACACCATCTCCTATGCCCTTGTGTTGTATTTAAACGCGGCTCTTCAGTAATCACGTAATAACGCTACTTTATTCCAAAATTGCGGCCAAACAGTTTTAAACGGTTGTGGTGCATCCTCGCGGCCTACGATGGGCGTACGAAAACTTGAATATTTCCACGCCTTCGAAAGAAGAAGGAGGACGAATGGGACGGATCTACCATTACATGTAATCCTGGTGTGTGATCTTCTTTTATTCCACGACATATTCTCGAGAAATTTACGAATATACTTGTCTTAATCCTTCTCCGTGTACACGTTATATCGATATACATGGTATCATCATGAGGATGAGCCTCGCGCATATTGTGCAAGCGGCATACACGGGCAAGCTAACGCGCTTTGCGCGTTGCTTAATGCGCGTACCATGACACGCGCGCGGGACCACGGTAACGTTAGCGTGAGAAACGGTTGTCCAGTATCCGAAACACACACTGCCTGCCATGATTTCGCTCCTGGCCCATCGCACGCGAACTGTCTTACGACTCACGCGCTAAACAGCTACTCATAGCTTGGAGGATGAATGTTGTCCATTCGCAAAGAAGAGGGTAAGGTACAGCTCAAATTCAGGTCTTAAAATGACTCAAATCCTATTCCGCCAGAGGCTTTGTCGCACCCCTCATCCTCCATATTTGTCCAGCGTGAAGGCCATGTGACCGAAAACGTGAAATCATCAGCCAAACAGGAAGGAGCCATCCGACAGTTCATTTGCGCTAGGCTTCGGAGCAGAGCTGGGTTGCGCTGTCAACAAGGGCACCAGACATAAGTCAAGAAGTGCCCAGAGTTGAGCAGAACCTCAGCCAAACGTACGTCTGTCTGAACACTATTACATCATCCTTGTCAATTTGTCTATTCAATGTTGGGTCTGTGTAACACAGAAGGAGATGAGACAGCCTCCTTTCGCGTCGTTTTATGTGAAGAACAGCAGCGCGTGGTGAACAGAGCAAAATCAGGCCAAAGTCTGTTCTTCACAGGATCAGCTGGGACGGGCAAGTCGGTAGTTCTTCGCGAGATTATTCGCTGGTGTCGTGCCGAAGGCCGCAAACTCTCGGTTACTGCTTCCACGGGGATTGCTGCGTTCGCGATCGATGGAACGAGTCTACATCATTGGGCTGGGTTAACCTTGGGGTTGGATGTCAGCGAAGGTATTAGCTCGCAAAATCTTGGCTAGGGACAAGTTCCGGAAGAACATGATCCTGAAAAGAAAAGGGATCAAGTTAGGGGAGGGATTCGAAGAGTACCTCGAGCGCATGAACGCATATGATACTGCGTATGATAGATGGTGTAAAACAGATGTTCTTGTCGTCGACGAAAGTGGGTATAATTCAGTCCTCAGCACGAGAACGCCGTGATTTGACCTGGAGATATCATAGTTTCCATGATCAATGGGAACCTCTTCGATAAATTGGCATGTCCCTCTTTCTCCGCTGTCTGACATGTCATTGACCCGCATCAGGAAGAATTAGCCCGCAGACTACGCCGCAACGACAAACCATTTGGCGGAATACAAGTAAGGCCTCTACTCTAGCAGTGTGGGATTCGGACAAATCGCAAGCTGAAAAAAATTGATAGCTGGTCATTGCCGGAGACTTCTTTCAGCTTCCTCCCGTATGGAAAGCGAACTATCAGCGCCCTAAAATTTGCCTTGAAGCCAAAACATGGGAGCGGTGCGTCGGTAAGGCGATGGTCTTGACCCAGGTTTTCAGACAAAAAAAAGACGAGAGTGAGTAAGGTGACGTGAAACAAAAGAGACGCTATTAAATGAGTACTAGAATTTGTTACCATGCTGAACTCAGTACGGGTCGCCAGAGTAAACCGTTCCATCATCAATATACTCAAGGAATTGAGCCGAAAAGTCAATTATGACGATGGCATAGAACCTGTCGACGTGTGAGGATTCAATATTCAATCTCGGATGATGGGTTGATCTCATTCGACATACTGGCGCGATCAGGTTCCCTAATAGTGCAGATGTCGTGGCTGAAAACCTTCGAAGACTGGAAAAACTGGACCGAAACAGCTACAAGTACCCTGCATATGACATAGCGGGTTACTGATGAAGACGGCATGCCTTTCGATGCCATTACTGTTGCACGCGCTCTAGAAGATGTGCCGGCTCCGTCAATGCTTGAGCTCAAGGCATGTGCATATCGAAACTCGTTGAGATGAAGGCTAAACTCGATTTCTGACGTTTAGGTCGGGGCCAAGGTTATGCTGATAAAGGTATACCTTTCCATTCCGCCATCGATCTTGTGTTCATTTTATGAGCAGAATTTAGTCCAAGGGTATTTGCTGAACGGTACACAAGGAGTCGTTACAGAGTTTATCAGTACCTCAGAGGCACAGCGCCGTCGGATCCCCATTGCGTCGTCAGATATCCGCGAGGACCATCTGTTTGCTGAGCCCTCCGGCAAAAGGCGCCGCATATCTGAGGACTGCGAAGACTGCCCACTTTATCCCGTCGTCCGATTCAACACTAAGAGGAACAGACCACTACAAGTTCTCTGTGTGCCTCATGCCTTTTAGTGCTGACACTCTGGACGGTCTTACGCAGCTTGGTATCCGCCATCAAGTGAATGATTGAAATATTGTGGTGGTTGTGGAGCTAACAAGCATGTCCAAAAATTCACAGATCCCTCTGGAATTGTCTTGGGCTATGACAATTCATAAATGCCAGGGTCAGAGTATTAAAACGCCTAAGAGTTCATCTTGATAGGGCCTTTTTACCAGGACAAGGTGAGCCTCACGACACCCTTCTTACGTGGATAGAGCCTTAAGTAAACAGTGTATGTCGCTCTTTCGAGAGCAGTGGGTATGGATACGCTTGAAGTATGCGGCTTCAATGTCAAGAAGTAGGTTACATTACTCTACAAATCCCTTGAACCTGCACTAACACTCGCTTAGGATTACGGCTCATCCCCTTGTGGTAAAATGGATGGATGCTCAGACCCAGCTTCGTTGCAAGACAGTGACGGCGACAGACTCGTGCCATCATCGATATCTAGAGGTGCAAGTCCTGTTCGGGAACCTGATGGAATCAACGTGATTGTCATTAACCCTGAGGATCTTCTGCATGACCCACCGCCTCAGCCTGATGATATGCTGAGCGGTGAGATTTGCTCCAGCGAAGACAGGCTACCCCTTACCAGCGAAAACATTCGAGCCGACGGACTGGATAATACAGGTCTGGACAGCGCTCAACAAAAGCGAGAACAGAATAGCCCAGGAGAGGAAGAAGAATAGAAGATTTTTATTGGTCTCAAAGTGGAAGATATAGAGTCGTTGCTGGATGGAAAACTGCTCGACATGCTTTAGGTGATGCTGCGGCCCGGGATGCGCCACGTTACTCTTGTACAATGCATAGCACTGTTGTTTTACGGGATACATCCTGGGTATGCCACGCAGTCGTGTGAGATTAAGACAACGAAAGCCCTCGCGGAGAACGGTATGGAACTTTTGAGTGGGCTGTGCTCTTGATAATTCCAGGTTGGCGACAAGACTCGCATTCTCGAAGACAGATGAAGCTCGTGAGTGTCCAAGAGCAAAGTGGCCATTACAGACTCGCTGCTGAATGACGGAATCTACAAAGTATCATATCGTCCAATACTACAGTCCAATCTGGCTTGCTACAGCTGAATACCTCGACATCTTGTACACTATAGCCGCGACAACACAACAGCGAAATTACACTCATGCAGGTTAAATACCCAACAAGGATACACCTTTGCAACGAAGCTACTACTAAATACCCATAACATCGTAAACAATCGAGAGCTAGTCGAAATCAAGAATTCAACACGTTCACGGCCTTAGTGATACAGATTTCGAATTTCGGGTATAACTGGGTACAACAGCGTCGTCCTGAGTCTTCGCGCTCCTATTCTGCCGACGATGAGCTACCGTCTTTGCGATGTTGGCTTGCAGAGCTCGGCGGGGATATTGACGGCGCGGGGGAGGCTCCGGGTATCAATGGTTTGCTAGGCATAGGAGGGGTGACAGGGGTGCGTCGGCCAGATGATATTGAGGCCGTCGGAGAAATAGCGTTAGCAAAGGCTGCCAGAGCCGGTGGCACGGTGAAGGGATCGTCGTCATTGAGGGAGATGACATTGGGTGGCTGCACAGGTGTCGTGTCCGATTCGTCGACCGATGTCGATGACTGATTTGCAGACCTTGATGATACTAGGGGAGGGCTGACTTTCGGACCAAGGCGACTTGAGAGGTAGTGGTGATGGAGTAGATCGTTGTGTGCGGGTTCCGTGAGGGCGATGGCGGTACGGAAGGAGCTAGTGGAGTAATGTCCGCGAAGGTTACAGTCTCGTCAAACCATTGTGCGTTCCTCGCAGGTGCTGGGAGCGATTGTCGGGCGGGGTTGCTAGACATGGGGCCTGCACGAAGCGACGGATGTATACTGTTCGTTGGGCCGAGGCGGTAGTTGAGGTGTAAAGTCTTCAGAACGTTCTAATACAAGAGGCACTCTGCTTGGCGTCGAGGGCCGAGGCTGTGGAGGCAGATCCTTGGGTCGGACATCGGGCGATGCTGGACGCGGCGGAGGGGGCGGAGCCATCTCGGCCACCTTGGTATGTGACGAACCGTACGAAAGGGAAGGCACAGGTTCTCCCGCAGGTGCAGGGGGTAATGGTGGAGACGCGTTCGACTGAAACAGTACATTCGCATGAGTGATGAGATCCTCCATCAACGTATCCTAGGAGTTTCGGTCAATACTATTCGGAAACATCAGGAGGAACACACACTTCCACGACTGCACACTGAGTAAATCTCCCCCTTTGGGCATCATGTCATCCTCCCCAAATATGACTGACCCAAACACGATGGCCAAGTTTCGTGCGTCCATTTTGTTCTTCTCACTTCGAGATGCAACCTTGGCCAGATGTTCGACGATGGCCTTAAGGGTGGCTTGGTGAACAGGAGGCAAAACGTCGCATTTTCGACCGTAGCAGACGAAAGTTGTTAGAAATATGATCATCTGCGCCTCCCAGTGTTAGAGTGGCCTCAAGTTGACGACGCCAAAAACGCACCGAGATCCTCTGTGTGTTGTATCCTATCTTGTAGAGGGAACTTAAATAGGGGTTCAGGCAGCTCACGAAGGTAGAGCTGTGCCAAAGCCAGTTGAAGTGTGGTCGTGAGTATCAAACAGACACACTTACCTTCAACAAAGAAGAGACTGCATAGACATCATCAGTTGGCGCGTGGAATTCAAACGCGTTCTCATCCCTCTCGATCTTGTGCTGAAGCTATGCAGAGGTTAGCGAGGCTGGGCGGTAAGACGTAAACGAAGATGTACCTCTTGCACGGATGCATGTCTTCCCGAGACCTGCAGAATATTGATGAGTTTATGGTAATATGACCGTCGGGAGAGATATACTTACTCGATATATCCCTTCGGCGTCGAGGCCTCGCTGGTCTATTTCTTGGATACATATGCGTACAAATCTTGGGTATCTCGCCGTCTCCGAGTCCTTTCGCAGTAGCGTAATCTACCAGGCTCACGCCGAAGATCAGGTCTCTGCATTCTCCAACAGCGAAGTTTTCATAGTAGTGCGGTTTTGGCGTCGCTAATGCCAGTAGCCGAGGAATGTTCACAGATAATAACGAGACATCCTTCTCAGGGTTGATCTTGTCGACGAATGATCTGGCGTGGTTGCTGATTTGAGCCTGCGTCATCATTGTCGCACTACCAGATGCTGAGTGTCAACAGCCCCTATGTGTCAGAGCAAAAATTTACACTTACACGATGCCATCCGAATATGTCTGCAGGACGCGCTTCATAGTCTCAGACAACTCGTGAATAAACGCTTCTAGGCTCTGACGGGCTTTCAGTCAAGGCTTTGTATGATGCTGTGGCAAAACTGACGTTGTATCCGCCTTCGAGGATTTTGACTCGGCGCAGCCTTAGGGTTTCCAACCAATGGATAGACTTCCGATACTCCTTGTCTAATACAATTCAGTATACACGAGCATGTGTGGCGTTCCAACGAGATGTCGTACCTGCATCATCGGCCTCACGCTTGGCCCGGACAGTTCGCAGAGCGTTATCTGAACTGAACGGCTCCCCTCTTTCAGGTTACCCCCTTTGTCCAAGAATGTCATAAGCTGATTGAGTTGACGCTTCCCTACGGTATCATTAGTCATAGAACTCGGTGGGTTTACGCGACTCATACCCTGATGAGCCAAATCTTGCAATGCGGTCGAGGTAGATGGGGATCGATTCCGGGCAGGACCAGTGTTCGTGGACGGCCTACGGTCCAGAGGCCTTAGGGGCTGGGGAGCAGTAACGACAGGCTTTCCTGTATTCTGTACGGCCTTCGGCAAGACAAAAGGGTTGTGTTCGTGCACGACAGTTGGTGATAAAGGACCGGCGACGAAGGCAGCATTGCGAAGGTCCTGGACAACATTTGGCTCATGTTGCAACTTGGTTGACAACGGCCACTTACCTCAACTTCCTGAGATTTCTTCATATAATTGCGCTTCAGTTTCGGGAACAGACCATCGACGT
This sequence comes from Phlebiopsis flavidoalba, assembly GCA_035772785.1. Taxonomy (NCBI): domain Eukaryota; kingdom Fungi; phylum Basidiomycota; class Agaricomycetes; order Polyporales; family Phanerochaetaceae; genus Phlebiopsis; species Phlebiopsis flavidoalba. The sequence continues at coordinate 618,502 of JAOCPU010000009.1, read as the reverse complement.
ATTCGGTATGTGCGTTGATCGCGTCTTTCATGTCTTCGCGGATGCGCTTCCTGATCCGTTCTTGAGTTTCCTATATCCAGGTACCTAAGCCGAACTGTTCATGATCCCAATTCGTGCATGCACACCTTCAAGGCCACAAGAGGGTTGATCACTTCAGAACAAAGACTAGCGATGAACGCTTGGCGGGTTTCCGTTTCTTTGCACTACTCAGGTATGGCCGATAAAGTCAGAGACAAGTACGTACCTCGCTCTACATTGTCTCTTATCTCAGTCCATGCTGACCGCGTCGTGTTTCGCGAAAAGCTAGAATCGAACTTGTCGTCAAAGTAGGTGTCTGTGGTCTTGAGCCGCTTATGCAGCTTGTGAAGAGCGTCCACACTTTGAAATAGCGCTTCAGCCGAGGCGAGACGAAGGGTGCAGATGACGCTCACTATTGCTCCTCAATTCTTCTCCTATAGGGTCCAAAGATCGCGTCAGAAAACACGGCACGAGATCACCAGGAGGTCGAAGCATGGCGTACCGTTCTTGAAAGAAGCTCAGGTAAGAGTCGGTCAACAAGCGCAGATTGGCGTCGAATTGTTGTACAGGAGGCCCGTGGCTGCTGTCTACGGAGGACGAGCGAGCAGAGGGGCCCGCCTCTGTAGAGGAGGACATGGAGGGCGATGGGGACGTTGTGCTCAGTGACGGCAACACCTGTCTTCGTACTCAGCGGGGCAACCACGTGTTTTCCGAACCCGTACATGATGGGCGCTAATGCGGCACTTGCCTTTTCTGTCCTATGTTCGCTTTCTTCCCGCCGCCCGACCAGTTGTAAACGTGACCAGCTCCATCTTCTTTGCTTCCCCCGAGTCTCCCATGGTTTGGTTCAAGTTGAGTCCTTGCTGCTATTGACTGCCCCGCCTAATGTCCGTTTTTTAAACAAACACCCTCGTAATCGAACCATTCTCTCTAAATTGTCTCTGAATCGGTGTGCGTTACGCGAGTGAAAAACATCCAACGCCACGACTCGTCTCGTTCTTCTAGGAGTATCACATCCGACACCCCGCGACCGCAAGCATATCCTTGACACTTTGCTCTGCTTGTTGAGCTATAACAGTCCACTCAGGCATACTCGCCCCGAATGACAGATTTTGACCACAGCTGTGGGATGACTGAGAAAGCGGGAGCTGCTAAGCGGGGGGTCCGGTCGTCGTATATTCAAAGGGTGAGTCATGAAAAGGCTTGCGCAAGCGTTGATTCTCATTCACTACCCAGGCGCATCATGATCTGTGCCACATTGTTATCATGGATGCCGAGGTTGTGCCTGTAGCATATGCAATGCTAGCGGGCCCAAGCACGGTTGTTAGTTTTAGTGACTTGAGTTTGAAAAATGCGGAGTATTGTCTAGTATCGCTGGATAGGGTCAGCACAACGCACAAGCGGCCATGAACTTCCTGAAGGCCCTGCTGTCGTGTGTTGTGCTGTGAGCAAGCCGTGTATCGTGAGAAGTGATTTCATTGCGAAGCTCAGGGACGGTCAGACGTTGACTGCGCCGATCTGTCGGATGGCATCGAATTTCCGCGTGGGGTTTTCAGAAATTATTTACGTGGGTTTGATAAGTCACCGAGGAGCACATGGATCACGGCCTCAGCGACCCATTTCCCTCAGTTCCTCCTTCCTCCTCGGAACCGCCATCTCCTCCACTTTCTGTGACTAGGCAGGCGTGCGTGGCCTGGCCTCACATTCTACTTAAAGCCTCGAGGCCTAAAGCCATTGAGCGCTTCATCAAAATGGACTCCATTAGACAGTCTGTATTCAGCACACAGGCTGTCTTGGAACACTATGGCTTCGACGCACTTTCGTTCGCCAGCACACCTGTACCAGTTCACGAAACAGGGTATGCACTACTCTCAAATTAAGAAACTAGACTTAACTCGTTGCACAGTAAACTCTGGCGGAGTATCCTCGCGCTACCTGTCTACGCTGCTGTCGTGTCTCTTTTCGTCCTCGCCCTTCAGACGGCGTTCAGCTTCTTCAAACGCGATAAAAATGATGTAGAAGAGACGGAAGAATCCCCACGGACGCTTCTCGGACGCTACAAACATTACGTGGATAGTCTGGGAGGTTGGGTCATCTATACCTGGAGAATCAGCCGGTTGCTTGCGTTAGCTTCTCTCGTCGCTCTCAGCTCTTACACTGTGACTTTTGTCCATCACCACAACAAGACGACCAATCTCAAAGACCCGAGGCTACCCTATCTCGGCTTGGTCATTGTCTACGTATGTCACACGAGTCTCATGCCCGTCATCGCCGTCTCATAAGAGTTTTAGAGCTATTCCTTAATACTTGCAGTGGTGACCGTTGCCGCAAAGTCCTCTATTGCCTCCAGAGCCGCCAGGCATCTCGCTCTTGTCCTCACACCCAGTTACGTGGGGTGTATTCGCTTACCGCGACCTCTGGCCCGCATTAACATTCACGCTGAGTCCTGTGGACGGCTCGGAAGGATGGCTCATTTGGACCAAGATTGCCTTGCTGTCGTACGCCGGTGTCGTTGTACCATTGTTGATTCCTCGCCAGTACATTCCATTTGATCCCAAGGTGAGTTCAGACCCTGGGAGCCGAATGAATAACTCACCTTCCCTTTTTCACAAAAAGAACCCTGCAAAGGAAGTGCCTGCAGAACAGACGGCGTCCATTCTTTCCATGGCGTTGTACCTCTGGCTCGATAAATTCATCTGGTTGGGTTACCGCATGCCTCATCTTCCTTGGGATCAGCTGCCACCCTGGCGGATTACGACTACACTACGAACCTAGTGAAACGATCATTCCCGGTGAGTTACCCAATTCCAACATATGACGAGCGCTCTATTTATCTTTGTGAGTAGCACCTAGACCCTTTCCAGTCACGTACAAAGCGTCACCTGTTCTTTAGCCTTATGAGGGTCTTCTGTAAGTCAGAGATTCAAAAAGGTTTTCCGTATACTGAGTTCCGCTGCAGGGCGCGAGTATATCTCCCTGACCCTCTCATGCTAGTCCTCCGAGTACGTAGGATATCTGCTCAAGATTGCGCTCTGCCTCACAAAAATGATAGGTCATCACAACGTTCGCCGTTCCAATGCTGGCATCTTCAACTTGCTCAAGTGAGTATGATGAGACCATGATCATGATGATACAGCTGACCGTCTCATGTAGCTATCTTGTGCTGGTACCGGTGATAAGGTCGTCCGTCCCATTGTTGGGTGTATACGCCTGGCTGGCCGCTTGGACCCATCATTGGCTGCGTGAAACACGGTCACGCTCGTTGGCAGTACAATGGTACATCTTCATTGCAGTAAGCCGTGGCTCGCCTTGTCGAACTACCCTACAGTATGCTAACATTATCCGTCGTGTAGACCCGAGTGTTGGTACAGACGGAAGCAATCATTACCCAGCTTGTGTTCGAGCACGCGCTGAAGATTCGTTGTCAAGAGCGAAGTTGGTAGCTCGACCCCTGCCTCGAGCGCTGCCACCACACCGGACACCATGTCTATCGCAGAGGACGTCCGAGGGTGGAAACGGAAGCGATGATGGTACCGAGGTTGAGACCGCTGTCAGTGCTGGTACTCAGTCCAAACAATAAGAGGTCGACGTCGGAGGGTGGTGACAGCACTTCTACCAAGGTTTCTGAGAAGGCCCTCGGACGATAGCACTAAGGGCGGTAACCTTGTCGGAAAGCTCAACAACCTTGTCACGACCGATTTGAACAGCGTCGTTGACGGACGTGACTTCTTGTTCCTTGGTAAGCTCGTCTTATGACTCTCCTATCAGCCGAATGTTAACTTTCGCCCCTAGTACAAAGTCATCTACATTCCTTTCCAGATCATTCTGTGCATCTGGTTCTTGTATGGTATCCTCGGTTTGGATTGAGGTCTGTACGAGCTACTCCTCAACTGTACGTGTGGCTGACTCCTATTAGTGCGTTTCCTTGGCATGGGCGTCATCATCCTTATGATCCCTGTCCCGGGATACATCGCCAAGCAAATTCAAGGAGTTCAGGCTACCAAGATGAAGAAGGTAAACAATCAGCTTTGCCTTCTTTTCATGACTGACATAATCACCACCGACTCAAGACCGATGCTCGAGTACAAAGCGTAACTGAATGTGAGTCTCTCCAATATCCCTCTACAGCGGGCCCTTACCGAATTGTGTAGCTATGAACGTCATTCGCATGATCAAGCTCTTTGGTTGGGAGCCTAAAGTCAACGCTCAGACCATGGAGAAGCGAGAAGAAGAGCTCACGTACATCAGGAAGTTCAAGATGCTTGAATTATCCAATGGTATCATCAAAAGTGAGCACTTGCAACCCAATTGGATTATTGCGACGTTCATTTATATTTATCTCCATAGCTTCTGCATTCCTGTCTTCACCAATGATTGTCACATATATGGGCTTCGTAAGTCGCACTGGATTGCGTGCATGCTGATATTCATGTTGCTGACAATCCCGATGCAGACTTTGATCATGAAGCAAGAGCTCACCGCGTCCCGCGTCTTACTCGTCGATGGCGGTCTTTGATATCCTTCAGGAGAACTTGCACACCATTTTCGGATTCCTGCCTATGGTCATTCAAGGTTTTGTGCTTCGCTCGGCACAGTGAAGGTGGTGTACTTATGCCTTGGACAGCTAAGGTCTCACTCGACCGTGTGAACGAGTTCATGAGCCAGGTACGTCGCACTCTTTCAATGTTCGGAATTCATGTTTCTTACAAGCAGTTGTTAGACCCTCGAGCTCATCGACGAGTATGAGCGCGAGGTGGCACTGCCTGAATGGCGCACGAAGAGGATTTGCAATCATTTCCTTCTGTTGAGGTTGACCCGACCGTCATTGGTATCAAGGAGGCTGCCTTCCACCTGTGAGCAAGGACACACGATTGGTACCATAACTCCCGGACGTGATGTCGCCGCCGAGTCGCCTGGTGACTCTTTACCCTGTCTGTGGTCGATAATGAGATGACCTTCAGGCGGGGAAGCAATCAACTTGATCGTTGGACCCAACCGGGATCAGGCATATGACGTCCATGCTTATGGCCCTCCTCGGTACGAGTGTACCCTCGTTCGATGATAGCTCGATAATGAGTACTGAACGCAATGTCGTTAGGTGAAATGCGTTAGGTCTTCCAGTCAAGGCCCTCTGAATCGTACTGTCCCATCTGGCACTCGCCATGGGGGGGGGAGGGTGCGTGTTTGCTTACGACCGACCGCGCAGGAATCCTGGGTTCCACACACTGAGACCGATCCACGAGTAAAAGGTCCTAGCGCCGCACCAATTCCCGATGGCTGTGCTTGACCGTCTTCTGCAGGACAACATCCTGCTTTGGCGCCCCATACGACGAGGTTTCGTACAACAAGGTCATTGACCACAGATGTTGCACTCCGCCGTGACTTGAGTTTGTTTCGACGGACTGGCGACAAGACTGAAGTCGTGTGATAGAAGGGCTTAACGCTTAGGTAAGACCTCCTTTTCCTATATTAGGGGCGCTTTGTACTGACGAGGTGGTGGCTCGAACAATCCCAGCGGTGGCGGACAGAAGGTTAAAATACTTCGTGCATACCACTAGATTTCCCAAGTCCATGTGCGTACATTATACTGATATGTGAGGCTCGTATTACCCTTGCCCGTGACCATCTACTCCCTCGCCAGAGATACTGCTCCTCGACGATGTACGTCCTCTCGTATGAAACTTCAGTAGAGGGAGACTAACCATTAATCATCTCATAGGTACTAGCCCCGCTCTGACGTCCATACGTCGGGGAAATAGCCCTCCTACGACGAAATAGGATCGTGTAGAAAGTGCTTTCAAGGGTGACTTAGTCAAAGGGCAGCAACCGTACTCCTGGTTGTAAGCGCTTTTCCTACAATTTCCAACTTCCCACGAAGCCTTACCCTTTCGCTATTAGACCCACAACGTCTATCATCACTCGTCCTCTTCGCAGCGAGTACTTCGTTGTGTCTCTCCCTTGGAAACAGACGGACGCATCGTCTCTCAAAGGCTCCCTGTCGACTGCTTTGCTCAAGGACAAGAAGCTGGCCAAAGAAGTCTGCCGAAGAGGCGTGAGGTAACTGACAAGGCTGAGCATCCAGGACCATCGACCATAATTGAAGCCGGCGAGGATGGCGGCTGCACCCAAGTTCTGACGGAAAGCTTATTGTTGCGGGAGGAGATCGAGGAAGGCCACATCGGTTGGCCTGCACGTGAGTATCTTGTCTACGACATGCGCGCAAGCGTGCTAATCCGCCTTCAAGTCAAACTCTACTTCGCCGCGCTTGGAGGTGACACTCCGCGTCATCTACTGGTCCTTGTTCCTTGGGCGGGCGGAATGACCCTTTCTCGCCTCGGGCAGAACACTGCGCAAGCATGGTATCTTGGTTTACATGTGGGACCCGCCAATATGAGACGCAAGACCCTTCGGACGTGGATGTTCGCTAGTAAGTAGGCGCTTAAAGATATTCAGTAATCCGGTCACCATTGACATACACCACACAGCTATCTCACTGGCTACTCTTTGATGCTGATAGTTGTCGTGGGCCGCCTACATGATCGGTTACATCATCGCTGTCTAACGGTGCTCTGAGGGCTTCCCGGACCATTCATCGCGACCTTGTTTGTCTCAGTATTGGGAACAACTTTGAGGTATTCAAACTTTGACATTCTCTTTGGATGATTACTCACAGGGCCCGACGCATAGGTGGCTTGATCAAACCCCAACGTCGCGAAATCATCACTCGTTGTACGCAAGATATCCAAGCTGGTAAGTGCCTTCACTCGTGTCAACCGATTTGTCCTAATTGCTGTCGCAGTCGACGGCACTGTTGCCGAGTACTTCGGTTGGCTGGTTGAGATGACCATCACGATGCTGATCAAAGTTCTTCTCTGTCATTGTTGTCTCCCCAAGTGTCTTGCTTCCCGGTATCATCATTTCGCTGCTCGGCGCTTGGTGTGGTCAAATCTACATCAGGCTCTCAGCTGTCCGTGAAGCGTGAGATGAGCAACGCTCGTGCACCTGTCCTAGGACACTTCGGCGCAGGGCAGTAGCTGGACTGAGTACGTTTTCTGCTATTCATAGTGTGTTCATTATACTGACATTGTCGAAGCCTCAATTCGTGCGTACGGCGCGCAAGAGGCTTTCAGGCTTGAGTCGTTACAAGCGCATTGATAAATGTCCTCTCGCGCTGCGCGTAGCTTCTACAACTTGAATCGAGTGAGGAGTGCTCTTCTCATCAATGCAAGCCCTCTCTCACAGTACTCACGGATTTGATTTAGATGGGTCTGTTGCACTACGCATTGTGAGGGGTTCTTGCTGGAATGTTTGTTCTCCTCCGGCCTTCGCTGTCTATATCTCGTTTATTTGGGGTGGCGTCTCTGCCTCGAACACCGGTTTTGCTTGGACTCCATGGGCTGGTGAGTTGAAGTCAAACGCTAAGGCTAGTCATTGTAGCTCACGTTCACTTTTAGTCGGCTTGCAGCGGCATGATCCTTTGGTGGGTACGAAACCCTTGAACGAGTTCGAAGGTCAGCGGTATCGTAAGCTCGTGAATGAAGGCGAAGATCATGCGTTTTCACTCTTCTATCCATGTAGGCAAACAGGCTTGGAGCGTATTCAGCAATATACCCTATGGTCATCGCGAGCAGGAGCCGAAGAAGGCCAACCCACTGATGACTGGCATTCCTCCACGCCTACTGGCCGGCTAGTGGAGAGCTCGTCTGTCAACGAAACTCTCCGCGAGATATTGCACCGGTGCGTCGAATTTTCGCGGACCCAAAAGCGTCTACTCATGCTTGTCCTACAGAATGGCCCGAAGGTGTATGCGCTTTTTCTCTCCCCCCTCTCAAGACACCGGCCTATCTTTTCTTCTTTTTTTTCCTCCCTTTTCTTTGCTGCCTTCCCTTTTTTTTTTTCCTTCTTCTCCTCCTCCTCTCCCCCTCCCCCTGTCCCCCCCCCAGTCTGTTTCCCCCCCCTCTCTCCTCTCTTATACTATTTCCCTCTTTGCGAGCGGGTCGGTATCGGTACGTATCCGCTTTTGCTTGTGCAGACCTTTGTTAACTTTGAATAGTGGGACGGACTGGTAGCGGAAAGGTTTGACACTTTAAACCTCGCGTATGGATGATTCTGACAATTTCTCTAATTTTAGAGCCTCCTTGACCCTATCCGCTGTCCCCTCCTTCGTTCTGCATCCTAACGTAGGCGACTACCTCGTGAAGTTTTTCCAGTACGTACGGGATCCGCACAAGCAATGTCAATTTTGGACCGCTCTGCGCGGATCACCACATTACTATCATTCCTCAAGCGGTGAGTCTCACCTACGGTTGTCTCCTGACGGAGTCTGATTGTTCACAAGCCCGAGCTGTTGAGTGGAACCCTGTGCGACAGAACCTGGATCCCTTCTCGCAGCACGACGATGCGGTTCTCAACGATGCTCTGCGTGCCGCTGGGAATATTCTCATTGCAGCAAAGAGGATGACGAAAGGGCGTCTCACTATGGACAGTCAGATTTCGAGCGGTGGTGGAACCTTTCGGTCGGGCCAGCGCCAAATCCTTGCGCTCGCTCGTGCGATCGTGAGGCAGAGCAAGCTGCTCATTCTTGGACGAGGGTATAAGCTGTCATGTTCCGGTATTGATGGAAGTTACAACTCACACGCACCTCGTAGCAACTCTACTGCTATCGACTAATGAAACAGGGACACCCGTCATTCAAGCATCGTTAAGGCAGAGACTTGACAAATGAACGTTACACTTAGGATCACCCGTCAGAGCGCTATCGTTTGCAAACCATCATGGATGCAGACAAAATCGTCAGTATCTCTCTCGACTCGTTGCATGCAGCTTGATCACTAAACTATATCTTCTCTGCAGATGGTCCTTGCATGATGCTGGTCAAATCGTGGTAGCATCTCCTTGTCACTCTCGAGAGCCCTCCTTTTACTGACTACGCTATCAGGCCGAATTCGGCAAGACGAGCGACCTACTGAAAATAGAGGGTGGCATGCTCAAGGCTCTCGTGGATGAGAAGTGGAAGGAGAAGGAACATCTTATACGCCATGGGCTCATGGCACGACTGATTAATTCAGTCGTATATATATTATCACCACCATGTAAAGGGAGACGCATCCCTGTTTTGTTTTTGAATAAGGTATTCAGTAGAGTCGGGGAGAACCTGGGGGGCATGATGGGGATGAGATACACAAGAAAGCCTGGTACGGGCAGGTAGCATTACAAGAAGAAGAGGGGGCAGTGGGTCGGGTTAGGGGCCCTCTAGTTGTACCACTGGTGATATGTCAAAGCCGAGGCACAAATCATAGGTGATTTAAGATAGCTTAGGCACTGTCGGAAGTCCAAGAATGGTTAGACATGACATGCGAAGTTTGAACCAAAACAGTAGCTAGAGGGCGGCGTCGATTAAGGCCTTCGATAACCAACGTCGGCGCTCCCGCACGAGCGTGGCTGGAGGATAGTCCCCTTGCGCTGACACTACTCCGCGAAGGTGCTGAGCCAGAGTACCCGTTGCTAGCATAGCTACTAGAGTTGCCGTTTGTAAGCCGCTCCACCAGAACTAGGAGCATAAGAGTCATAGCTAGCAGGTCCAGAACGTGGGACGGGGCTTTGAGATCTACGCCTGAAGCTGGGAGTAAGTTCCGAGACACCGAAAATTAGAGTAGCAAACTTGCCTGGAACGAGGGGATTGGGTGCCTCCGGAGCGGGAAGGATTAGTCAGCATAGCGAGGCGGGGACGCTGGCCTGCCACGGTACTCGAGTGGTGGAGGAGGATAATCACTGGGAGTCATCGTGAGTAGAGCATGGGGCGGTGCTAAGGATGGAAAGTTTACCGAGCAGGAGGGCGTTTCGTACTCTTTTCTCTTGGTCTAGGAGGCGGGCAATGTAAGTGAGCGAGCCCTCGCCGGGGGTGGTACTGGGTGCCGGACTAGGGGGTCCTGAACTGTCGCCTAGCCGGGGGTGGCGCTCTCCTGTCCGTAACGATCATAGCATAAATCACGAGGCGGAGCAGCCGCATATCTAGAAGGATAACCAGGCAGGCAGATCTGGCTCGGGGTATAAGTAACCAGGACGAGCCTCATAGCGCGATGGGGGAGCCCTTGTTTCGGTAGTCATCCACCTCACGAGTTGTGAGCGAGCGAGAGTGTCCAGGCGGGGGATAATCGCGGTAGTCACGATGGGGGGCGGGGGAAGGCCGGAAAGCCGTCTGTAGTCACGGCCTGGCCTAGTGGGGGATATTCATAGCCATACTACTTGCACCGGATTCCCTTGGAGGCGGATAACGAGCGTAATCGTATGCAGGATAGTCTCGAGGAGGCGGAGGGAGATAATCACTCTAGAAGGCTGAATACGGTCGATTAAAGGCGCAGCAGTTAGCTACGGCGTGAGTCACTACACACAACGTTAATAGCGTGAAAGAGATAGTCTGTAAAGGAAGGCACATAATCAGTTGTAGGTCGAGCTGCGGACACATCCACTTGGCGAATGGGCATTGAGAGTTAGTAAAAGGACAGCAGGTGCAATGCATTGGACCCTCTGTACCGGGCCCAAATGAAACGCAGGGCCCGTATACAGTCCACACTGTAAAAGCAGTGCGCCCTGGTTTCCTGATCACTATAATTTCCGCGGTTCACGCCCACAACCCACTTTGCTCCTCCCGGCTCTCCCCTTTCCTTCCGCCCACCATGAGCGAAACGCTCTCACGCGTATTTTATTGCCATGAAATAGCCTTCGTGTGGTACTTTGCCACGCTCTCTTCGGCCGGGCAGCTCGATTGTCAAAAGCTCTATAGGCAACGTGCAGATAATGAGAAGGAAAGGAAGTTTGCGAGACGCACACAAAGCCGTAGCCAATCCTGTTTCATCGGAAGGTGAAAAGGCTCAGAGGAGTGTTTGGGTTGGTGTCAGATTCAATACCTTTAACTTTACATTCGACATTCACGCTGTTACTCGATTTGCTAACAAAAACAACTTGATCCAGGTATCTTCTTTGCGAGTAGTGTCCTGAACGGCCCGCCAATATAAACCTTGTTGCGGCTGCCAAAGCAAGGAGTTGGGAATAAACCAGACTCAAGGGACGGTGCTTTTTTTTTTTGAGGAGATCGAGATATCAATGCACACAGTACGCAAGCAAAAAATAGAAAATAGGGAGGCCGACGAGGGTGGTCTATGCATAGCAGAAAGTACAAGTGCCCCCCAGAGCAGTCGACGATGACGGCTTGCATTTTTTCGCGGTTTGTCAACAGCTCTTGGTCCAGTGTCGCGCCACAATCAAAATGGGCGATGCTAGCGAGGCCGTGTCCGGATCGGCAGAGATAGACAGGTGTAGGCAGAGCATGGCAAAAACACAGCCAGTAAACGTGTGCCAGACCTCAGGTTGAAAAGACAGGGTCAGAAAGTAAGACTCGACAAGCACCTTGATTTGCTTTTTCACCACGGCCAGAGCCATCTTGTTTCTGCGGGGAAGGAAGTCGTGCTGCCATCCGGTGCGGAAGGAGCCAGTCTGCTCGTGGTTGGCAGGTTCAGCGGGCTGACCTTCGACCTTGACTTGCTGTTGAGCGAACTCCATTAGGTGTATCAAATAACCATGGCATCAGTAGGAGGCGCACACAGCAGATGCTTGCTCGTCCTGGCCGGTTGTAGCTCTCAGGCTTCTGGACGTTGTCGCTGTTGCGAGTGTGGAGAGGCCGCCATGGCTGTCGAAGGCTGAGCGTAAGTCAAGGCCAGCGCGTTGGGAATGCACAGAAAATTCGCAGGCCCCTTTGGGTCTCCGACTGAGACGTCTCCGAGCGTCGGCTGTTGTCTCCGAGGTACTCCGACATCTGCGAGGCGTCCTCAACTCCGCCCCAAAAATTCGCCATACAAGCGCCCATTTGGTCTCGGCAAATTATATGTGCTAGACTCAAGGAACCCCCCCTTCGCAGCGCTTTCTGAGAGAGCTGCTACACTCTTCGGCCTTGTGCGCCTGCTTCCCATCCTCTCTTTGCGGCCCGCGAAATGAACAACAACCTAGTGCGCGAAAGACATAACGGCCAAGGCACGACAGTCCTCCGCAGGTCAGCGGAAAAAGGGCAAGCGTAAAGCTAGCTCATCCGCTGTGAAGGAACCGCACCTATGACCCCAATTCCGAGATAATAGCTCCAGCTCCAAAGATGGGAGGAACAAAGAGAGCAGGATAGACGCGAACGTCTCAAAGAACAAGTCAGTGTGCATTGTAAGCCTTTACCTCGCTCAGTGCTCACATCCGCCATTCTAAGCTCGTGGCTCAATCCGAATCGAAAATTAATGGAAAGAAGAAGAAGAGGACTGGAGAAATTACATCGTTAGTAGCCCTGATTCTATGTGACATGCTCAAGTGTTTACCATATGGACTACAGGACAAAAAGCTGAAGCAAGAAGAACGTATCGTCCTCTTCGAGAAGCTTTCGTGAGTGCCCGCACTAGATTTATTGCAGTTGGTCTTATCCGTTTCAAGCAAGAGTCAAGCACAACTTCCTACTGCTCTACAGTTGCACGTAGTCGTCCGCAACACGCTTGGCACGGGTAGGGCAGTGACCCATCAAGAACGGCTGGAGAAAGAGGAACACAACGAAGTACGCCGCACGGTGGATAGAGCTCCAGGCCGTAACAAAAGGAAGCGCACTTACATCAAGACAACGCTGGCGCAGCCTCGGATAGTGACCAGGAAGATGTGACGGACTTTTTGGAAGAAAAGGCGACTACCGAGGATGTTTCGCCGAACTTGGAACTTGGCAAATCCCCAGAGGGAACCTGTAATTGTATGTGTGATTCCGGCTTCTCTACTGTGCAAGAAAGCCGACGAAACTAGCAAAACCGGCAGCTAGTATATCTTATATCGGTTACTGCTTCTCAAGAAGACCCAGATGGTTCTGTCATTCCACCCCGGTGGTCAAGAAGAAGGCAGGCACCAAGACCGTACGTCGAAGGCCGCTGTCATTTCTCACAGCTCACATCACGCGTTTACAAGATGTTTTCCTCGTGGAAGAGGAGCCGTCCAAGAAAAGGCTGCTGTAGCTGAGGATTCTGACACCTCCTTGCGACTGCCAGCTCTGATTCGGCGTACGACAGTGATTCACACGACGACGCTAGCGACCAAGTTCGATGAAACCTCAGACGAGGAAGATGAAGAAAGTACTATCAGAGAGTAGGGACGAAGAATCGACATCATCAGGAAACCAATCTCCCACCACGAAGAAGCGACTACTCAAACTAGTTTCACAGGACTGGGAATATGAAGCAGCCTAAGTGCCGCGAAGGGGTACGGTTGCTCCCCCGACGACGAAAGACGGCGATTCGCCACAACCTCTCTGAGCCAGAGCAGGTCATCCCACTTGCCAAGAAGCGTAAGGTTGAGCATACCGATCCCGGCGAAATGCGCGGACCCTTGGGCAAGGATCTCTGTACTTCCCTCGACATCGTTTGCGAAACACCTTCAGGAATCGGGCAAGGGGTGTAGCCGCTCTAACGGGGTGTCGGAAGCGAAAGATTACAGAAGTAAAGCGCCCGGCAGAGGTTGAAGAGGCGAGACTCTTGCTGCCAATCGTGGCGGAAGAGCAGCCCATCATGGAAGCCATATTGCCTCAAACAGCGTGGTGATCATTGTGGTGAAAACGCGGCAGCGGGAAGGACAACCCAAGTTCCTCAGTTCCTCTATGAAGCGGGCTTCGGTACACACCCGGCAGTGGTGTGTCAAAATTTTCCACTACGCGCCGTCGCGTATACCTCTGACTCCTTTCACTATTGAACAGAAAACCCTGGAATGATCGGTGTTACCCAACCACGCCGTGTTGCCGCAATGTCTATGGCTACGCGGGTGGCACAAGAACTCTCCCTCACCTCCTCAAAGGTTTCATACCAGATTCGACTACGACGCAACTGTCTCTCCCGAAACCTCCATCAAGTTCATGACTGACGTGTGCTGTGCTGTTACGCGAGCTGGCCACCGACTTTCTTTTGACGAAGTACTCTGTCATCATCATCGACGAGGCGCACGAGCGGAGCATGAATACCGATATCCTCATCGGTGGTGCTTAGCAGAGTCATAAATTACGGGAAGAAATGTGGACGAAAAAGAAGGATGAAGTCAAGGTATGTGCAATGAGTCTAAATCACTTGAACCGTCCTGAAACAACGATAGCCCCTGCGTCTGATCATCATGTCAGCGTACTTTACGTGTATCGGATTTCGCAGGGAACACGACGCTCTTCTCAACACCACCTCCTATCATCAACGTACCCGCACGTCAGCATCCGGTCACTGTTCACTTCAGCCGTCGAACAGTGTCGGACTATGTCACAGAATCTGTTCGCAAGGCCAGCAAAATTCATGCTCGATTACCTCCGGGAGGAATTTTGATATTCCTCACGGGTCAGAATGAGATTGCTGGTGCATGTAAAAAGCTGGAAGCCAGGTACGGCGCCAAGGCCTTAGCGGAAAAGAAAGGCGTCGTGATCCCAAGACGGCTCCCGCGCGCTCTACCATCGGGACAGGGGCGAGATTATCTCAGGCGTTGTCCCTTCCCAAGCCGACGTTGAAGCAAGAGAGGACATCGAGCTTGGCGCAGAGCACACAGATCTGGCCCTGGACGTCGACGGTATTCTTTTTTTTTTTTGATGGCGACGTGGAGATGGATGAAGAAGCGTTGGACAGTGACAATGGATCTTAACAACGAGGAGCTAGGTATAGATACAGAGGAATCCGAATGGTGTGAATCTCCGTTGATATTTGCATGGTTGATACTGACTTGCATTGTCAGTCCCCCATGCACGTAGTCCCGCTGTACGCGCTGCTACCAAGCGAGAAACAAATGCAAGTATTCAAGCCTCCCCCGAAGGCCACCGCCTTGTCGTAGTAGCCACTAATGTCGCGGAAACCTCTCTTACGATCCCGAACATTCGCTACGTTGTGGACTGCGGACGAGCAAAGGAGGTATGTTCACACGACGCATTCTCTCCCTATCCTCACTCATCAATATGCGTTCGTTAGAGACGGTATGACCATGAGAATGGAGTTCAGTCCTTCCAAGTTAGCTGGACCTCGAAAGCATCTGCTGCTCAGCGCGCTGGTCGTGCAGGACGTACGGGCCCCGGCCACTGCTACCGCCTCTACTCCTCTGCGCTTCTTGAGACCTACTTCGAGCAGTTCTCACAGCCAGAGAAGATCCGCAATTCTCCGCACGCCGATCGAGGGCGTCCGTACTGCAAAATGAAGAGCATGCACATCGATGCCGTTGTCAACTTCCCCTTCCCAACTCCCCCCGCCGAATCAGCCCTCAAGAAGGCGGAGACGGTTCTTACCCATCTTGGCGCACTCACTGCATCAGCGAACGGATCCGTAGCTAGTGGGCAGATCACACGATGTTGGTCGTGCCATGTCATTATTCCCCCTTTCTCCGCGATTCTCCAGGATGTTGGTCAGTGGGAGGCAGCACGGCTGCCTGCCCTATGTTGTCGCCATCGTGTCAGCCCTCTCTGTTGGCGACCCTTTCCTTGCCGCGAGGAGGGAGTTGGACCAAGATGATGAGTCCTCGGCAGATGAGGACGAGGATCTTCGCACATTCGAAGCGAAGCGATGAAACTCAAAGAAGCTCGTCGCTTGCGCCGAAAGGTCTTTTTTCGAGTCACAGGAGGTGAGCGCTTTAGCCGACAAGGATTAATGAGATGCTCACGTCCCCTCCATGTAGCTTCATGCGTCATTAGGGGACCACATCAGCGACGTCTTCCGGATATTGTCTGTCGTAGGGGCTTACGAGTATGCCGGCGGAGGCCCCATAAGTGTTCTGCGCTGATCATTTCTCAGGACCTAAAGTAAGGCCTGGGTCATTCATCCCGAAATACCATGGTAGGCTGACGCACGTTTACGTAGGCAATTGGAAAGATCCACAAGCTGCGGGCTCAGATCAGCAGTGCTCATGCAGATGGAATTTCCCTGAGACCGATTCCGGATTTGTTGCCAATTTGCGGCCACCGAGTAAACTCAGAAGGTGCGTCACGATACATGATGCATGAACCAAACATGTGCTAACTGCATCTGCATCGATCAGTCTCAATGTTGTTGAGACAAATTTCTCAACAGCAGGGTTCATCGACCCAAGTCGCCGTAACGGAAAGACAAGGTCGAGAAAGGGCAGAGGAGATCAGGCCGCACAATACGGACAACACCTCTCGCGGCGTGCCGTATCGTGCTAATCAGGAAATCGACGAGCAGGACGTGTTTCATTTCACCCCCAACGTCAGTGCCTCTGCCAAACTCGCCTCCCCAAGACATTTTGGTCTGTCTTCCTTGGAGGTGGGTGAGAAGTCGAAGGTTGTGGGTTCAAGGGTATCGACATACAGACTATACATCGGTGTTTGACTCCGTCGGACTGAAACATGACTTTAGGGTCTCACGGTGTGCAAATCCAGTATTGCTCCTCCCAGCTCGGGAAAGTCGCTCTGAACGTTCTCTAAACGATTAAGACTAAGGGAGGGAAGCCTCGTAGTCATTCTCCTCACTTCGGG
Organism: Phlebiopsis flavidoalba; assembly: GCA_035772785.1. Classification (NCBI taxonomy): domain Eukaryota; kingdom Fungi; phylum Basidiomycota; class Agaricomycetes; order Polyporales; family Phanerochaetaceae; genus Phlebiopsis; species Phlebiopsis flavidoalba. The sequence goes on along the minus strand of JAOCPU010000009.1, from coordinate 601,974 downwards.
ACCCGGTGGATGGGAGTTGCCTCCCCCGTCAAGGAAATCGCTTGAGCAAGCGGACGACTCTTTCGTATTTCTAAATTATTTTAACATCCACGTCGTACACATCTCGTAGAGAGTTGCTTCAAAAAATGTTCGTGATACGACTGACGGGTGCGGTGTCAGTAGATTGAAGTGTTGAAACGACTATCATGTTACAAATGAGGCCCTCTCAACAGAGGCGCTATAGTGTAGTGGTTATCACTTGGATTCTGAAACCAAATTCCCAAAACCCAGGTTCGAGCCCCTGGTAGCGCCTGTTCTATTTTGTTTCAGATTCTGGAATTCTGAGAACTTCGGAAATTCGTATTTTTCAATTTTTGTTCATGGAGGAAAGATATCAGCTTCAAGATACACCGGTAGGATTAAATAACACTATCGTCAGTCAAAGATCACCGTACTTGGTTTATAGTGCTCTTCAATAACAGTGCTCGCTCAATACACCTGAATAGTATAGTGGGGGCGCACATTGCTCATGATAGCATTGCAAGAATGCTCTTCCAAGATTGTCAGCAAACACCTATGAGAAGGTTGATACACAGAGCAAAAAGGTGTTGGCTCAAGAAGTAAGTACAAGTTGTATGGATACACAAAGCAGAGTACACGCAAACACGTACAGTGCAGATAATTATGCGTGACGTCGAACTCTTCGAGTTCGAGACCGCGACAGAGCATGACATCACAATCGCCGCCGAAAACTTGCAACTCGGAAGTCAAACGCGTTTCCAAAGGAACACGCCTGGACATGAGAACAACCTTCCCCCTTCGCGCCGCACACGGGAGAACCCCATCACTTGCCTACAAAAAAACCCGAGCCATAAGCACACGCGGGGCCTCGACCAGAAGAACCCAGCACTCACCCGTCCCAACACGGGGGCTCACCGTCCGCACCAGGCCCGCGCCCCTTGCCCGCGAGCATCCCACACGCCGCCGGAGCGCCTTGCGCGGCCCGCAGCGCACCGCCCTCCTCGCCCGTCCTCTCTCTCTCCCCCACCACCTCCCTCAGAGTTTGCACCGCCCCGCCCCGATGAGGCGCCGCCAGAGCGGCGGCGGCGGCGCCCGGGCCGCGAACGGACTGCGGGGGCGTCACGGCCTCGGACGACTCGGTGCTCCGACGAGTCGGCCGCTCGAGATGCTGCGTGTCGAACGGTCGCGGAGCGAGACGCACGGCCTTGGGCGGGGCGGCGTACGCGTGTGTCCTGCTGCCGACGGGGGCGGCGGTCGAGTCGACCTCGGGGCGATCGCGGCGTGCCTGGCGGGCGTGCCTGCGGCGGCTTTCTGTGACGCGAGACCCAGCGTCCCAGAGTGACCGCGGTGGCGCTTACGGTCGACGAACGAGGACGTTGGATTTTGCAGCTAGTCGAGAGTGGCGCGCGCAGGTTCATTTCTTAGGTGATTATCAACAGAATACTTATTTTTGCTGATTTTTTTTTTTTTTTTTGGTTTTTACAAAAAACATCAATCTTGACGTAAAAAAAAAAAAAAATATGGGGCTGAGTCTTCTTTATGCGCTCAATAGTTTCTACGCCTTATTTGTTTTTTTATTTTGATTTCGCGGCGCGCGTACGTCGGCTGCGTCCTCTTCGTGCGCGGACTCGGCCCCCGGGGCGCTGTCGCGTCTGCGGCTTGGGCGGGTCTTCTCCGCCGTCGGAGCGCGGGTAGGCCCTCGCGCTTGGGAGCGTGCTTGGCGCTGGGCGTTGTAGACGGCTGTGGAAGCTGTACACGCTCGTCGTGGGGCTCTCACTGGCCCCTCCTCGCCGCGCACGCTAAAGTCCCAGCTTTCCATCGTCAGATTGCGTCCATCAGTACGTACTCGGGACCCGGCGGTTTTTCCTGGCGTTGCGCAAGCGGCGGCAGGCCCTTCAGCACCGTGCCGACGAGGTGGCCTTTCTTCTTTTTCTTTAGCGCCCTTGAAAGAAGCTCGAGCCGAGAAGTTCCTGC